>JAMKQA010012869.1:0-36277 GCA_024699735.1 Posidonia australis
TTACATATTAAAAAGAATGAGAACAATTTGATATTTGGGAAAGTATTGTCATGTAAGTAGATAAGAAGCAAGATAACATGTAATTGGCAACTTGACGTTCCAATTGGGATCTTAGGATATTCTAAGTTCTAGGGTTTGTTAGTGTGTGAGTTGCCATATTTTCTGATAACAAAATCACAGTCGTTTGCAGGAAATGGTTGTCCGAGGAATAAGAAAAAAATTAATAAATAGGGTAGCTCGCAATTAGCAATTTGACTTAGCCTTCACTGTATTAGTATCTATATGCTCATGGAGTTAAAAGTTATGAAAGAGCATTAAAAGTAACCATTTATTTTAAGAACAAAATATAATCATACTAAGGAAACAGTTGTCGTATGAATACATGACAAGCAAGGGTAGCAGGCAATCAGAAACTTGACCGACCTTCCAGATCTTAGGATGTTGTATGTTCCTGGAGTTATTAGATCAACAACAGTTGATCCAGCACGCCCAGGAGAAAGCAAACCACCATCATAAACAAACTCACAATGCTCCCAGAGATCCTCAAAATCTTTGATGCACACACTACTGGGATGGCCACTTGGATTTGCACTGGTAAGAGCCACAGCACTTCCCAAACCTCGAGCAATTGCTTGGATGAAGGAGGAATCAGGCACCCGTACCCCTATAGTGTCGAAGCCGGGATTCAGGGACTTCTCAAGAACACTAGAATCGCCTGAAAAAAATCAGTCACTTATTTAAAAACCATTAAACCTCCAACTAATTCTTTCTAAAAAAATTCAGCCTTACCTCGTCTTAGAACAACAGTAACAGGTCCAGGAAGGAGATCATTGAGTAACCCCTCAGGTAAATGATCAACACTGGCGAATCGAGATATTTCAGTTACATCAGCGACACAGATTGCGAGCTGGCTTGTGTATTTCCGCCCTTTGATATCATAAATCCTATCGACTGCTTCCTTAGAACTGCAAACATGCCATTTCTTCTTAGTTGCTCCGATCAATACCATGTGTACTTACACCTTATAATCTTATACCACATTAGCAAAGTTCCTATGCGTGTGTGTATACAAAGAAACGCCCATGCCAAGTACAAACGTCAACAGATATTCTAAATTTGAACTGCCAAGTAGCGACAAAGCAATACAGATCATGGTCATTATACCAAGCATCGCAGGCGAACCCATAAAGCGTGTCCGTCGGCACAGCGATAACCTTCCCAGCCTTGACAGCACAAACCGCGTCCTCCACATGAGCCTCTAGGGCCGGAAAGACAGCACCCATCCGACTCCTGCTACTCAAATCACCACTCTTCAAATCCATCCCCGCCTTGACCGAGAGTGCTGCAGGAAGCAATAATCCACGGTTTCTCGAGGGAGAAGTGAGGAACAGGGTGGACACCCAGACCGTAGAATAAACGAATCGAACCGTTTTAGTGGTTTGATTCGATTATTTAAATTCAGTTGTTTGATTTAATTTAAAATATGAACAATGTGATTCGATGTGTAGTTTTAAGGACGACTTAATTGAATTAAATTTAATATAAACTATATATGTCAATATATATATTAAATATTAAAAAATATATAATTATATATCTTTTAGAACCATGACTCGAATCATAGTCATTCTTATGTATCTTTTACTAGATTATTTTTTTAATTGATTGTTATTGGAAGTCAAATAAAAACGTTTTGGGTCATTCTTATTTATCTTTTACTAGACTGTTTTATATTTGATACCTACAGTTGATAAACTTCACTACTGTAATTCTATCATAACATGATACATGAGAATTTTATATTACTAGGAATCGTAATTTCTGTTTAAATTTCACAGTATTAGATGTGGTTATTGTCATTTTATCTCATATGTAGTTATATTCTTTTATTTTTCACTATCAACATTTTAATTTTTTCTATATGTTTTATTAAATAATTAAACCACAAATCAAACCGAACCGAATCGATTTTGAATGGTTGGGTTTGATTCGATTTCAATAGATAAAATAATTCGGTTCGGTTTGAAAATTGTTCAAATCGAATTATATGGTTTGATTTGTAGCTTTGTCTCAAACCGAACCAAACCGAACTGTGCCACCCTTAGTGAGGAAAGGTCGTGAACTAAGACCACCTGAATGGTAATTAGGGGGCGCAAATCGAGAAGTAAAATAATCAATTTATTCATTCT
Source organism: Posidonia australis (assembly GCA_024699735.1). Lineage (NCBI taxonomy): Eukaryota > Viridiplantae > Streptophyta > Magnoliopsida > Alismatales > Posidoniaceae > Posidonia > Posidonia australis. The sequence continues at coordinate 2,190 of JAMKQA010012869.1, forward strand.
TAATAACATCACAGTTGATAATATAACAATCAATATATATACCAATATAATTAACATTATACACGTATTACGCTATTATAAGTTACAATCAATAATATTACATAGTATTATAAGCACAGTTCACTAATGCCAAAAAAAAACACTACTACTTCAGTGAGCTAGACCACAATTAAAATTGCTACAACATTTATAAATTATAACCCTAATTTTTATGATAGCATTTTCTTCACTTATACTAACTAGTATTTCATGTTGTTGTTTCTGGTCATCATTAGCTTAAATTCCTAGAAATTGACACACTCATTGCCATCGATGTCGATGGACCGAAACATCCTACCACAATCCCCAAGGAAGCACTTCATCCCCATTCTCCTCGTCACAAGGTGCAGCTCCTTCGCCAAATTCCTCTCGTTCTCATCTTGGTCGTACATCCTAAAAGCATCTCTTAGCTATTGCTGTTGTCGATCATTCTCTCCTTCCCCTTGCCACTGATGAAGTCGTTGAACTCCTTCAGGTTGACGAAGTCGTCGCAGTCGACATCCATCTCCTTCATCATCCTGTGGACCTCATCCTCGAACATGTCAGACTAGAGGGAGTACAGCACGTCACCCATCTCCAACGTCAAGATCTTGCTATCATCGTCGGAGTTGAAGTGCTTGAACACCTTCAAGTCCTAGGGTTTTAGTAACTTAGTGTAAATATATAAGTATTATATATATAGCATTTTTAGGGATTTAGGGTTAGTATAAATTTATCAATTCACCATCAAATAACAGGTCAATGAGTTATCTAAAACATACTACGTGAATGCTTACATATTAATGGATGGATCGGCGTGTAAAGGATTAACAGGTTAAAAAACATACAAAATTTCTACCCTAATCCATTCCTAACAGGCCGAAACAAATCGAGTTAACGAAAAATACTCGATCTACTTATAACCCTAGTAAAAGGTAAGGCTTTGAGATGACTGATATGTCTTATTTAATTACCGTAAGTGCACGGCGTACTATATAATATGTAACAAATACGGGTCGATCCCACAAAGAAAAGTATTTTAGAATCAAAGATTTATTACTAATTATTGAAAACAAGGAGTTGAGAAAGTTAGATAAGGATTAAACACTTAAGAAAAAAATCAGAATAAATGAAGAACTAGGATTTTTGAATCCATTCATGTCAATATAAATGCATGATTAAATCCACTCTATGTTTCTCAATTGATCTAAATAATTTGATTCAATGATTCTTATCTTCACAAGCATAATTTATATGCAATGCACCATAAACTATCAAATCAAGGAATAAAAATACAAAAATCAAATGACATATGATGGAATTAAGATTATATACACAACCCCCAATTAAATCTTCCCTAAGTATAGATTAAAAAGATGAAATCAATGTTAATCTATCAGAAAAATTCAATTCATTGAATGATCTACGTGATATACATACAACTCACATATTCATAGCATTAAGCATAAAGAGAAAACATAGAACAATTTAATCATGACATGTAATATTACATGAAATTCATATCAATCATAGATCTAGAAGATTAGTCACACATGATTACATAAAAGAATAAAATAAAAGAAGGAAAAGAAGAAATAGAAGACATAATTAAATAAAAAAACTTCTTATTGAAGGGAATCTGAGATTACACTGATGATCTTCAGGATCTCCCAAAATAGAAGAAAAGAAAGAGAGTCTAAAACCTTCCTTCCTTCCTTCATTGGGGTTGCATAGATCTACATAAGGGGTTCTTTTATAGACTTACAATAACTTGCTTATGTCAGAGACAAATCTGAATACAAAATTTAATCTTAAATTTTGAATACAAGATATTTACAAGTGATAATCTTATCCAAAGAAGACTAAGTCAAAAATATCTAATGCAAGCACTGGGAGTCTACATCTAGGCACTTAGGAGATGGCCATGTCATCCAAGATCTTCTTTGATTTTTTCCACAGTTTAACTGATATTTTATCAGTATTTAGACACGTGGAAAATATGTGTTTGACTTCTTCACAAAACTCTAGAATTTTCCAAAAAAATCTCTTCTTTTCTAACACAATTATTCTTTTTCCTCCTTATTTTTCGTAGATTCCTTCTAAATCCTCAAGTTCTGTAAAATTTGCACAAAACACCTAGACTAATATTATTTATAAACAAAATAGACAAATATGGAAATAAAATATGCATGAATTATGAGTTAATCAAGCACTCCCATACCTATCTTTTGCTAGTCATCGAGCAAAACTGACTCTGACATAAAGAAGAAAAAAAAGAAAATCCTAACTCACTTTCGCAAGAATCGCGGTTGCATTTAACAAGTGCAATAAGCCTTTAAACCCCTAGGTTGTCTTAGTGGACGAGTGGTGTCTCATGAGGATTTACAACAGATCTACCTACAAAATCTCAAAAGAAAAGAGGTGGAGAAATAAAGCAAAGGAAAAATTCTAATGTATCCACATCAACCTACTCAATTAAAAAGATCTAAAGTTTCCTAGTGTGACCGTGCCGACCCGGAGGAGGGGGAAGGAGACCACAGCCATGCCAAGATGGCGAAGGTGCAAGGATAGGATAAAAGAAGAGAAAATGAAGTCACCACCTACTATTTTAAGGGAAAGACGAGGAAAACCACAAAAAAGATGAATGTTTGGAGTGCAGATGTAAAGGCTGGATGTCTGCTAACTAAAGGATGGGTAAGGATTCCTATTACGCAAGAGAAAGGTGTTAGGCACCCCCGTACGTCCGAGAAACTCGATCTTTCTAGCCTACATCGCTTGCTAAGGCTGAATGATTGTTTGCTAAGCCTAGATTATGCTCTGAATATGCTAATATGAATGTCTAGACAAAACTAGATGGATGTGCATGATGGTATGCAAAAATTACGAAGAAATCTACATAAAACAGATAAACGACGAAAAAATGTTAATGCGACATAAACACAAGGGTTAAAACGCAAAATTCACAACAAGGATAAAGACCTGGATAAATATTTACAAGTGAGCGTCTGGGCACTTGAAAGGTGTCCATGTCATCTAAGATCTTCTTTGACTTTTTCCACAGTTTAACTGATATTTTACCAGTATTTAGATACATGGAAATTATGTGTTTGACCTCTTCACATAGTTCTAGAATTTTTCTAAAAAATCCCTTCTTTTCTAACACAATTATTCTTTTCTCCCTTATTGTTTTTGTAGATTCTTTCAAAATTCTCAAGTTTTGTAAAATTTACACAAAACACTTTAAATAATATTATTTATATATAAAATATACAAATATAGAAATAAAATATACATGAATTATAAATTAATCAATGACATTCTATAAACCTCACGATATATCTTGAACAAACAAATAATAAAAAATATTAGATCTTCCAGACACAGAAAGATTTAAGTCCTATCTCTCACTCTTTACGGCTTTCCCCAATAAGATTCTCTTTTGGTTCGTTTGACACCAAAAGACCAATTTCGTTGCCAAACTGGAATATCTAGTGGAACAAATGAACGCATCATTAGGCGTAAGATTGTGTCTGTTTGAAGCTCCACGTGTTTTTGAAACATAAACATAAGACTAATACGTAACCAAAGGAATTGCTTGTCACATACGGTGCCATTTGTACCTACCACACAGTGAGCCATCATGGTTTGGAATCATAGGATGCTACTATTTTCGGTGCACTTGGGGGCGTCTTCCCATGGGTAACGGTCCCTCCCTTGCGTGACTAATCGTGTGTTAACTTGCAACGGAGTTGTGGAAGTGGAAGAGAATGGTAAGTTTGCGGAACCTTAATGGCAGATCTGTTGTGTGTACTCCATGTAATTCGTGAACAGAGTTGATTTGAGAATGAATATAGGACATGTGGAGGTTGTGGCACTCATAGACTATAGAAGCACACCCAAAACTGTTTGTAAAGCACAACACCAGGTATTCTGTGGCCAAAATTATCTATTTACGAGCACTGAATCCTACGACTACGTGTGATTCATATTCCGACACTCACATTATGATAAGAATAATTTCACAACTAAAACCGAAACAAATGAAAGTGGTGATACAATTTATGTTTTTTTTGTTAACGGTTGAGATAGTAAGAGGTGAATGTCCTAGGATTCGAATCCAGGACCTGTGACGAGTTTAAAGTTCTTTCAGTCACTATAGTAATACATTTATATCATACAAATTTAACTGAAGTAAAAAAGCAAGAGTAAGTGAATTTCTGATGAGAAGTACAATTTTGCAGGAAAATCATAAATCAATAACTGAAGGGCTTATGCAGAAGCATCTGTGAGAAAGGCCGAACAACATTGTATGATGTAATGTAGTTCAAAGTTTTGACTGTCTCTATCATCAAAGAAATGCAGCCACAATGTCGTTTCAACACATTAACCCATCAATCATTCATGAACCTACCGATAGATTGTTGCATTTGGTATTTTCAATTTACCAAAAACTAACATACCTGTAGAACAATCATCATCGCTCATTGGAAAAAAACCCTAATCGCTCTTATTCTTTCCTTCGTTCTTATGGGTCGCCGTCGGGGTGGCTCGGGCCGTTTGGCTCATCGTCTTCTCCTTAGCACCGCTAACTTCGACTGGCAAGCTTTTCAAGAGCACTTGTTGGAAGAGGAAGCCGAGGTCTCTTTCCCCTCTAGACTGTCTTCGCGCAGCCACAGGTGCTTGGCGTCTCGTAGTCGACACAGTCTTTATGGGAAAAAAGCCACGCAAGTAAGCCCCTCTTCCTCTACCTCTTCCTCATCTCCTCCTTTCGTCGGGAATCTGCCACAATCGTGGAACTTCCTGGCTTACGAGGGGAGGTTCTCTGCTTCCTGGTTTATCCGTGAAAATTTCCGCATCTCTTGGAACTCAGAGGCGGAGACAAGTTCTGATTTTTGGCTTATTTTAAATATTAATCTTGTGGTTATGCCAAAAATATTACATTCTCATGCATTTAGTAATCTTTCCATTTGTATTTTGTGGAAGGATACAGTTTCGATTAAGAGTTTAAATTTATCCTGTTGTTCTTTTCGAACAATATTCATTCCCCCAAGCCCCCCAGCTTATCAGTCTCAGTATGTGGTTCTGATGAGGTTGGATCTGATATTGCTTTTTGTGGCTCTTCGTTCATCGGGACTGTTGGATACAGTAATGTGGAGAGTTGGCTTCCTTCCCCCTTTGATGTGGTTTTTGACCCGCTTACCTCCCCTAGAGATTTCTCTTCGCCTATTGGTTCTCGGCGACGGGTGGGGGATTTGTCCTGGTGCAGATACCGGGACATTTCGCCAGAGACGACGGTCGTCACGTCTCAGGCGTGGTGCTATTCTAGCTTTTCTTCTCCTAATTTTGACAATTTTAAATTAGGAAATTATCGTAATTGCAATTTAAAGGTTAATTTCTCTCTTAATGGGGTTAATAATGATATTAACCACAATTCCCTTTCAATTGAAGAGAGGGCATTCTCGTCGATGCATATCGGATTACGATCCTCTCCTTCCTTGGCATTAATTACCAATTCGGTGCATGTCAGACCCCCCATTCTGTCTCCTTTGCCTCGGAATATCTTCCCTGGCTCTGACAGTACTGACAGTGACACTGAGCTCTCTTCGATTTCTGCATGGGACTCTTCGAGTTCTGTGACATCTGTCATCACATTTAACGCTGAGGACAATTATTTTTTCAATAATTGTAATTACAACACTAAGATTTCCAGTGGAGTTAAGTCTTATTAGTCTTCTCCTTCTCAATTTACTCCTAATTCGCTTTTATTAAACCATTTAGATTCCCCAGGGGTCACCGACGCTCGGGCTGATTTGATTTCATGTTGTCAGAATCCTCATTTGTCCCATGCGGCAAATGCAACTGTTGAAATTCTCCCGCCTCCCTCTCTTACTCTTTGCGAGGTTTCGTGTGTATCACACCGTATCTCTGACACTGCGATATCACCTGATATCGTGATCTCTTCTGACAGCAGATATTCCTCACATACTTACTCCTCTCCTTCACCTCTGTCTTGCAAAACAAGCTACTCTGGAGCTAGCAACCGTTTCACTCCCCTTTCTTCTCCTGTAATTTCCCACCTCTCTCCTAGAATCATTCCTCCGCACCTTCCGAACCTGGGCTTCTCAGAAGACAACTCCTCTTCTTCTAAAGGTTGGACAGAGGTGACTCGAAAGAAATATACTTCCCCTCAGGTACTTTTTTGCCGCTCAACGGGTAGATGTTTTAAATGCGGTCTCCGTGGCAACCAAATAAAGCGTTGTAAATTCGCTGGTACTTGTTACAAATGCAAAGGTCCGACTCATACTACTGCGATCTGCAAATTTTTTCAGGTTGCTCCCACTATTCCCCAGCACTGTTGTAACATGGCTGGTCTCACTACTCTTTATCCCTCCTCTTTACCCCTTCTGAGGCGGTATGTAACCGCTTTTTAACCCTATCTAGGAGTGCTATAGTCACCTCACACTCTTCTCAACTAACAAAGTAGATTTTGGTCGACCATATCAATTCATGTTGGCCAAACTCAACTGAGATAGAAGTCCAAGATTTCTCTCCTAGCAAATTTCTGTTAGTATTCTCCTCACCCAAAGATAGAAATGAATACTTAAACAAGTACGGAGCCTCCCTACAACTAATATCGGCCTCCTTCATACCTTAGTCTCCCAACTCTAATGTTGTTCACACTTTGAAGGAAGTAGGGGTGTGGCTTAGGCTAGAAGGGATTCCTCATCATCTCTAGAATGTTGATTTGTTTCACTATATGGTCTCGAGCTTCGTAGAATTGTTGGAAGTGGACTTATCTTTGGACTCTGTTAAACATTTGGGGTTCGCAAGGGTTCGTGTTCGGGTCCATCCTGGCAAAGATATTCCTGATTGTCGTTTCTTTGCTTTTGGAAATTTAGTGTACCCTATTCGCTACAGACAAAGCTGGGACATTTGCCCCGCTAGATCTTCACTTTCTAACCCTTCTTCTAGCACCTTTCCTGCATGGCCTACTAAGACCCATCCCTCCTCTTCCGGTTCCAGTGGTCTTCACCTCGTCCGTAAATCTTTCAAGAACAACTGCGGTTGGAGGGGTGGCAAAGGGCATAAAGCCTCTAGTGGATAAAAATGTATGGACAAGACCTATTAGTCCTCCCATCCCCCCTTCCAACAATTATATGGGCCTTCTACCAACTCCCAGTTCATATGTTGGTCCGGAGCGGGACTTTCCTTTATCTACTGGGGCCAGTCCTGATTCGATCGATACCTCCAATTTCGTGGCAACCGAGATCAAAGCCAGGCATCTCACTTTAGCTAAATTTAAAAAGGTGCTTGTCGTTTTTGATTGCATTAAAAAGGACGACTTGGCTGGTCCTTCCGAATTGGTTGTTGAACCCCTCTCTCCCACCCCGGTCCACGCTCCAGGTATTAGTGACTCTTCATCTGTTAACTCTACCATTTTGCATACTGAGTTACAAACTGACACTACTGCAGCTCCTCATTCTGATTTAGCTTCTTCTCACACTGATACATCTGCTAGTTTTTTGCTACATGATGCACTTACTTGGGACTCTTATGAACAGTTTATTAGCTTTTGTCAATCATTGGGCGTTTCCCTACATAGTACTGTAGAAGCTAAGCATTTCCTTGATTCTGTTCGACGGAATCAAGGTTTATCTAGGATCCAACTACAGGATAATGCCCACTTAGCTGAGAACCTGGTTTCTCTTTCTATCTCCCCCCATTAATTATGATTATATCAGCATGGAACATTAGAGGATTGGGTTCTGATGGGAAAAAAGAGCCGTACATAACTTAGTGAGAACTACTAAATGCAATATTCTCATTATTTGTGAGACCAAATTAGAGGATTTTTCTCCTAGTACTTTTCGTTACCTGGGAGCTGGATTGCTCCATAAGTGGTCCTTTATTCCTTCCATCGGGGCTTCTGGGGGACTTTTAATTGGCTGGGATGATAGAGATATCACTATAATTACTACTATTGCTGCCTCTTTCAGTTTGTCTTTACACTTTAGAAACCATTCTGATGCATTTGATTGGTGGCTTACTGGTGTATATGGTCCTTGTGATCATAGACTTAAAAGTACTTTCCTAGAGGAGCTCTATTTCATTAGAAATAGGGCAACCTCCAATTAGGTTATTGGGGGAGACTTTAATTTGACCAAATTTACTAATGACCACTCTAATAGAAACAACATATCATCTGATATGAAATTGTTCAATGCCTTTATTAATGATAATCTTTTAGTGGATATTTCTCCAAATAATTTTAAATATACTTGGTCCAACATGCAGTCACCACCCACTCTGGTAAAACTTGATCGATTTCTGATATCTACTAATTGGGCTGACAAATTCCCCAACTCTTATTGTATGGATCATTCTAGAGTGGTCTCTGACCATATTCCTATCTCTTTGAACACCATTCCCACTAATTGGGGCCCTATTCCTTTTAAATTTTATAAATCCTAGCTTCTAATTGAGGGATTTGTTCCCTTTATAGAAACATGCTGGCCTCTTTTCCAGCATATTTTCCTTTCTTCATCTCCTGTGGTTAGATTTGCATATAGACTGAAAACACTTAAAAAGCAAATTAAAGGTTGGATTAAACCTGTTAGAGAAAAAAGATGCCATAGATTACTTGACATTGAATCACAAATCAAGTCAATTGATTCTATGGCAGAATCTTCACACCTCCATGACACACTAGTGACTCTTAAGAAAGATCTTCTTAATGAACACTAGTCCCTGCTTTATGAACACGAAGTATACTGGAAGCAAAAATAAGAGTTCAATGGCTCCAAGAGAGGGATTTGAATACTTCCTTCTTTTACAACATGGTCACATACCGAAGGAGGAAAAATACTATATATTCACTGAAGATTAGGGATGTCATCTCTGTGTTCCCCTCCACAATTTCAAAGGAAGTGGAGGACCATTTTTACTCTCTTTTTAATAAACCTAAAGGCTTCACTCCAACATTAAACTGGGCTCTATTATTGCCTACAAAGATTCAGCACCTTGAGAATTTGAAAGTAGAATTCTCGATTGAAGGAATCTATAATAACATTAAATCATTACCTGGCGATAAGGCCCCTGGCCTTGATGGTTTCTCTTTATGTTTTTTCTAGCAGTTTTGGGACCTACTCAAGTTTGATATTTTGCAAGTATTCACCTACCTTCACACTTGCTCGGAATATGATCTTTTAGCCCATATTAATCAAACTTTTATTGCCCTGATTCCCAAGGTGGAAGGTGCACAAAGTATTAAAGACTATAGACCAATCAGTCTGGTAAATAGTCTATATAAAATTATTACTAAGACTCTGGCTTCTAGATTCTCTCTTGTTCTAGACACAATAATAGACAATTCACAATGTGCTTTTATTCCAGGTAGATATATTGGAGATTGTTTCTTAGTAGCCCAAGAAACTCTTCACTATATAAAAGTTATGAATTTTCCTGGTTATGTTTTAAAATTGGACTTTGAAAAAGCATTTGACAACGTTAACTAGGACTTTCTTCTAGACTCATTATCAGGAATGGGTTGTGGCCCCACATTGACAAATTGGATCAAGATGTGCATTTCCACATTTCGTTTTTCCATATTAATCAATGACTCACCCAAAGGTTTTCTTAACGCTACAAATGGATTACGCCAAGGCGATCCATTATCACCTCTTCTCTTTATAGTAGTGATCAACATCCTTAATAGGATGCTCTCTTTAGCTGTGGATCAACATTTGATTTCAGGCATTCAAATGCCTAATGAAGGTCCACACATTGTGAATATACAATATGCAGACGATACTATCTTATTTCTCGCAGCTACTGAGGAAAATATAACTAATATTAAATGGATTTTATGTTGTTTCCAAACCTGTTCAGGTTTAAAAATTAATTTTCAGAAATCTTCTCTTACTGGTATTGGTGTTTCAATGGATGCCACCAATAGATCTGTCAATATTATTGGTTGCCCCATTTTCCCACTTCCTATCAGATATCTGGACTTATCCTTACACTATAGAAGGGTATCTAACTCAGATTGGGCACTTGTTATTGAAAAAATAACAAAAAAGCTTTCCTTATGGAAAGCTAATCAATTATCCTTAGGTGGCAGACTTACCTTGATCAACTCGGTACTTTCAGCAATTCCCACATATTATCTCTCTGTCCTACATCTACCAGCTAAGGTGGCTCAAGCTATCGATAAGCTCAGATGTAAATTTCTTTGGAAATCTTCTTCAGCTTCTACTCTTCACCTAGCTAAGTGGGCCGTTCTCTGTAAAGATAAATGTCAAGGGGGTTGGGGCATCATAAATATCAAAAGCTTTAATTTAGCCCTGAAAACTAAGTTACTTTGGCAGCTACTATCACACACTTACTCTCTTAAGTGGAAAACAATTTTAAAAGCTAGATATTTCTCGAGATCTTGGTCAGAGGCACTTCTGAATACTTCTACTGGTAGAGGTTCCCCTATTTGGCTAGAAATAAAGGCCTGCTTTAATTTCTTTAATACCTTCACCACTTTTCATGTTAATAATGGTCATAATAGCATATTCTGTGAAAATTACTAGAGGTATGGGGAAAAATTAAAGCATATTATTCTTGATCTTTTTCAATTAGCTAAATTCAAAAAAGCTTTAATTACGAGAACAATTGAAATTTATCTTCAGGACTTCCATAAATTATTTAATGATATCCCTTCTTCTACTGGATTTGGATTTCTACAAGCTCAAGCTGATCTATTCATAGAGATTATTAACTCTATCATGCTTCGCCCTGTAGAGGATACTATTGAATGGTCTAATTCCACCAGTAAGTACACTATCAAGTCAGAGTATGAGATACTCAACGATGGTGGGATTAGAACTCATTTTTATGACAATATCTGGCATAGTTGGGCCCCTCTAAATGTTAGATTATTTTCATGCTTGGTTATTTTTAATAAGGTTCTAACTAAAGTTAACTTGTGTAAAAAGGATTGGACAGGTTCTGATAGTTGCATTTTTTGTAATAGTTATCAAGAATCAATCGAACATTTATTTATTAATTGTGCTTTCACCGCAGCAGTTTGGCATTCCTTTTTGCAGGGACATCTGTATCCTGCTATTACTTCTTTTACTGATATATTTTCTTGCATTCTTCCATTAAAAGCTGATTTCTCAGCAAAGGGTTTGATTCAAGTTATTTTGTGGTCCATTTAGAGGGAACGGAATAATAGAATTTTTAGAGGAAAATGCGCTTCTTTGTACAAAGTTACTAATACTATTTTTTCTCTTTGTCATTGTTGATTTAACATTTTGGACTCAAGATTTGAAAAGGATAACAATATCAGGACTTTACAATATATGGAAAATGATCGTGTTCTGAAGCAATCTTCTCATGCTCTGAAGATTTAGTCCCTTCTCAGGACTAATGTCAATCTTCATACTTGAACAATTAATTTTTCTGAGATTTTTTAAGCAATAGGTGTTTGTCTATTTAGAACAATTCAAATTTTTGTGGTGGATATTACATACTACACCAAGGTCTGTAATATGATATTATACTTACTCTGCCTTAACTTTTATATTTATATAATGATTACTGTTAACAAAAAAAAAAAAAACACATTAACCGATCAACAACCACTCGTACATTTATTAAAGGTACATGAGAAAAGACGACGGAAAGGACTCCTCTTGTCTAAATATTTTTTTCCACGCATCTTATAAAACATCTGCTCTTTAATTACGAAACATGCATGGTGCCGTGATGCGTCCAAAGGTGCACTTGGGAACAAGCACACGAGTTCTCAGAGATATTGGGTGAAAGACAATTTCTTAGAGGCGTTTTTACCCTAAACTAACTTCACTCATATTACAGTTTTTTATTTTAAATCAAGAACGTGTTGTTTTTAAATGGAATATTTGAGAGAATTATTAAATGGAGTCGACAATGAAAATTTCTCAATTTCTTCGCGTTTGTATGCCACTCTGTCAAGTTGCTAAAATTGGCCTTTCCATTACTAAATTCATGACTAGGGGGCCAACTTCATTAAAAAAATTCTCTAATAGCACATATTTTCTTAACTCTACTCCTGTCCTCAATCAATTTCTTCCTATAGTTATCATCTTCTCCTCCTTCCAGTAGCTAACAACATTGGCACCACTAGTTACTTGTTTTGTTTTTTTGCTTTATAAGACGCACTCGTTTCCTAGATGGTTGGATTTTTTTAGCACAAATTCTCCTCTCTTTTTTTTAGGCTTGATGTAATCAAGGGTGAGTAAGAAAGATTATAAAAATTAACATGGACTCCAACAAACCATTATCTGCTGTCATCTTTCAAATCTACAAGCAACACCTAGGTCTAGATACTTTTGTCAACTTGTTCCTTTCCTATGAAATTCATGACATCTATTTGTTCTCCCGATATGGTTTTTGTTATGATTTCTAATATGGTTACTTTTGAAATATAGATTGATATCTACGTAGCAGTTTGAGACATGAAATTCATGGACTTTTTTTTGCATTGTGCCGTACACATGCCGCCGCGCTATAGGAAATTACGAGTCCAAGGTTTAAACGTTCTGCCAAGGACTGGAATTAGGGTCAGCTATATGAAAAAAAACGCCACCATCATCCAATCATATCCGTTGTCACAGGGGAAAAAATTTATAAAAGAAGATAATATATTGTTCCAATTTGAGGTGCCGGTCTGACTAGGGTACTTTGGTCCGCTCACGGCCCCTCAAGTTTGATACTTGCACAGGTATGGCAATAATCACTACTCTCCTTAGAGAAAAGGGATAGAGGTAGAGTTGGGGAGGAGGTCAGGAGGATCATTCTGCATCAACCCTTTTTAGTTCTTGGGTTTGTTCGTCCAGAGGTGAGCAGTGGACGCTTGGGAAGAACCAATTCTAGTGTTAAGTGGGTAAAAATTAGAGTTTGATGCCAGTTGGTTGGGTCTGCATGGCTTTTTTTTTCCTCACTGACAAATGTTTTTTTTTCCCTCACTGAAATTATGCGTTAGGAACGGAAATATGAGATTTTTATGTTGTTAGAGTGATTCTTTCCCATTTTTGGATCATCACCATTTAGCTATATCGTGGATTGAGTAGGACAGATGAGATTTTGGTGCTTCTGAAGTAATGGGTTTTCATCAGATTCATTTTTTTGCTTTGTGATTGTGATGGGTTTTGTTGTTTGGATTGGTGCTGTAGAGCTTTGAATTTTTGATATTGAGTGGAAATGGCGGCTACTATTGTTCCAGCGTCGTCCTCTGGTTTGAAGACTGGAGATGGTGTTGCTCTAAGTTTTGGGAAGAGTGTGGATTTCACAAGGGCTGTTGGGGTGCCCAACTCACAGGGGATTAAGACGCGGAGAGTTAGGAGATTAGTGGTCAGGAACTCAAGCTCTGGTTCTGATACTGCTGAGCTGCAACCTGCTTCTGAAGGAAGCCCTCTCTTGGGTATGTGGTCATTTCTTCCATCAAGTTATCTTATGCTTTCAGTTTACTGAAATAAGCTCCAGTCTATATTTTGTAGCTTCTGAAATTGCTTCAAATTAGAGATACGTGTTTTCTGTATATTAATCTTACTGCCTTCGTTAAGTTGATAATTGTCATAAATCTGATGTACTTCTGTTCGATACTGTAGTTCCCAGGCAGAAATACTGTGAATCCATCCTCAAGACGGTGAGGAGGAGAACTAGAACTATAATGGTGGGAAATGTAGCCCTTGGCAGTGGCCATCCCATAAGGGTTCAAACTATGACAACTTCCGATACCAAGGATGTGGCTGGAACTGTTGAAGAGGTCTGTTGCTCTCCTCAATAACTTCTGCTTATGTCCTATATTTCACGATGCATGCTATTCTCTGCTGCTTTCCATATGAAGTGGTCCAAGTGACATGCAAGATTATTTAAAAAAATAGCGAGTTAGTCGTTCCTGGACCAAAATTCTTTTTTCAATGTGTAATATGAATGAAATTGTTGACTGCAGGTCATGAGAATAGCAGATAAAGGAGCTGATATTGTTCGGATAACAGTTCAAGGAAAGAGAGAAGCCGACGCCTGCTTTGAGATAAAGAACACCCTTGTGCAGAAAAAGTAAGTGTCATATAACTTCTGATAGACATAATCAAGTAATCTTAGCTGGACGCCCAATTTTGTATTTTCAAGTTTTCCATTTAAGAGGGGAGCTTGTGTGCTCAAATGTGTTACATCTGTATATACTTGTATGACACTTACTTGATTTATGCAGTTATAATATTCCTCTGGTGGCAGACATTCACTTTGCTCCTCCAATTGCACTGAGAGTTGCTGAATGTTTTGATAAGATTCGTGTCAATCCTGGAAACTTTGGTATGGTGGAAAACACTTTTTAATGCCACACCGCCTAATTATTTGATCGTATCCAATTTGGTTGCTTGCATTGAGAATTGAGTTGAGGTCATAATCATGAATTTGAAGCAGAGGGGACTAAGTTAACAATGACCTAGATTTGTTCAAAAGAAGTGTATGTGCAGTAAGTAGGAAAAATGTCAATTGATAGCCCCTTATACTAAAAAAAAACATTTTATCTTTCTTCTTTTGGAATTTCTCACCCATGGAGGCATGGACGCACCATGAGAGTTTCTTTTTTCTATTTTAGCTTTTATATTTGCTTCATCTATCGTTTCTGATGTCTTTGGCATAATTTTATGTTGCAAGATTTTAAAAAAGGCGAAGTTTCCACCTTCATTAGGTATAAATGTAGTCATGCTAAAGAATGCTTTAAGCCGAGCTTAACCTTTTACTCCGCTGGTCAACAAAACAAGTCGATGCAATTCAGTTCACATCATTCACAAATCACACATGCATGAAATCGGCATATAATCTGACATTTCAACCAATTAATCCTTTTTATTCTCCATTGCTGTGGTACTTTGTGTCCAGCTGACAGAAGGGCTCAGTTTGAGAAACTAGAGTACACTGAAGAAGATTACCAAAAAGAGCTTGAACACATTGAACAGGTCAAACATTTTTCGGTTTCTTTGACTATGTAAAATTTCATCTGAACGTCTATGGTTATATTCTTTCTAATCTTACACAAGCTAACATAACTGATTCCTTGTCGTTTTGTCCTTCAGGTATTCTCTCCATTGGTTGAGAAGTGTAAGAAATATGGTAGAGCAATTCGAATTGGAACAAACCATGGAAGCCTTTCTGATCGTATAATGAGTTATTATGGTGATTCTCCTCGGGGAATGGTAACTTGTTGCTCTTTCCTGGACCTTTTCTTGGTCTCTATACTCTGGAGCTCTCTTCTGTTCTTGACACCTTATCTTCAAACAGGTAGAATCTGCTTTTGAATTTGCAAGAATCTGCCGGAAGATGGATTTCCATAACTTTGTCTTCTCAATGAAGGCAAGCAACCCAGTTGTTATGGTCCAAGCATATCGCTTACTTGTGGCCGAAATGTATGTACAAGGGTGGGATTATCCTCTTCACTTGGGAGTTACTGAAGCTGGTGAAGGTGAAGATGGACGAATGAAATCAGCAATTGGTATAGGAACTCTTCTTCAGGTACACTAGCATGCAAAGACATTGAAGAAAAGACCCTAGCAAGTAACATCTCAGTAGACTTTTCATTTTGGTTATTTAGTCCAACAAGTAGAGGGTGGTAGCCTATCGTATTTGTCTGCATGCTGCTCTTTATCAGAAGTGTTTTGTCTTCTTTCACATTCTTCACTGCAATCCTAAAATCCTGACTAGTCACAATACTTAACAATGGTATACACTATCTCAGTTAAGATAGTCAAGGTACTTTTCATTATAAATATATAATGAATATCATCTTTAGTTCTTTGTTGCTTCCCTATCAAGTGGTATAAATAGGATAAAGTACATTGATCACCAGTGATGTCATATCCAGTCAGTATCTTGGCCAATTAATTAAAATGGATAGCTCCAGTAGACTTGTACATCATGGAACAAATAGGGTGGGTAGGCCAACCACCACAACAAAATGAATAGACATGAACCCTTCTTGTTAACATAGAATAACGCCCACTTCGAATGGCTTACACATAGTCTACTTCATCCTATCTGAGCTTTTTCTTCCACCTCTCTCTCTAATCCTCAATCAATATGAGTAGATATATTGAATTGTCAGGGTTGACAAATGCTGTGAATTATGTGGCCTCCACAACTACACTGTAAGAATTGGTGGGTTCGTTAGAAAGTTGACTGTTTGCAGGAGAAATAAATATATGATATTTTGGTTGCTAAATATTAAATTCTCATCGTGCCAATGGAAGAATTACTTAAATAACCATTATGTTCATTAGATACCATATATTATTATTAGCAAGCATTCAATCAGAATCCTGAATGATTACATATTGTTTCTATATTCTGCCGGAGGTTGTTCTCATATCGCAACCATGGATCATTATGTTTGTATATGTCTTGGAATTGATGTCAGTGGAACTCTGCTTTCACAGGATGGTTTAGGAGATACAATTCGAGTTTCTCTTACAGAGCCACCAGAGGAAGAGATTGACCCGTGCAGAAGACTTGCAAATCTTGGAATGCAGGCTGCTCACCTTCAGAAAGGGGTGGTGGGGCTCTAAATAACTTATGTTTGTTGAAAAATATTACACTCAAACTGTTTATCTGATGGAAATGTTTAAGCAGGCACCTTTTGAAGAAAAACACAGGCACTATTTTGACTTCCAGCGTAGGAATGGACAATTACCTGTTCAAAAAGAGGTCAGTACTCAAAATTTTGGAGGAGGCATGGGATGTTCTGCTTCATGCTTTCTTATTTTAGTCTCTTCTCATTCTCAGATAATTGAAATTTTACTTGATTAATTATTGAGATGTAGGGTGAAGAGGTGGACTACCGAGGAGTTCTGCATCGTGATGGATCTGTCCTCATGTCAGTGACTTTGGATATGTTGAAGGTAGTACCTCAGTCAATGGGTATTCACATTTAACTATTTTGTTTTTTTAATTTCATAGGAAAATCCTATGCTTGCAAACCTGTGACTTTTTATGTCTGGTCATTACATTGTCCAATTGGATTCCATGAGTGTCATTTCCATTCTTCTCCATCTATCATAAAACTAAACAAGTCAAGATCAGTTTCTGTTAGCATATTATAGTTTACATCAACTTGATTTTCTTATATTAATCAAGTTTCTTTAATTTGTCAGGCACCAGAGCTCCTTTACAGGTCTCTTGCTGCAAAACTTGTAGTTGGCATGCCTTTCAAGGTAAAAAAATGTTTGTCTATTCATCTTGCCTGAGTATAGACTGGGTTCTAATCAGTCAAAGGTAGTATTTCATATTATTACTAATTTTGAATTAAAATGCAGGATCTGGCAACAGTGGACTCGATCCTCTTGAGAGAGCTCCCCCCTGTTGATGATATTGATTCTGTGAGAACCTCCTCATTCTGCTTTGTTTAAATTAATTTACACAAATGCATGGTCATCAAACTTGATGGATGATAGCTTCTTTGCTTCAGCTCTTCTTTTCATGGCTCATTTTTTAAGTATATAATAATTCTTTCTTTAAAAATTTCAATGCTCAGAGACTAGCACTGAAAAGGTTGATAGATGTAAGTATGGGAGTTCTGGCTCCTCTGTCGGAGCAGCTTACTAAGCCACTGCCTAACGCCATTGTTCTTGTAAACCTCAAGGAGTTAGCCACTGGTGCCTACAAACTTCTACCAGAGCGTGAGTTTTTTCTTGACATTTTGTACCTTGATTTATAATTTTTTTTAAAAAATTATCTTTTCTGTTTTTTTGTTAAATTCCTATTTGTACCTTATCAGTTCTTTAAATTTCAGGCACACGCTTGGCAGTATCTGTCCAAGGTGACGAATCATTTGAGGAACTAGATGTTCTTAAAGATGCCCAAGATATCACAATGTTGCTACACAATCTTCCATGTGCTGAAGATAAAATAAGCAGAATGCATGCAGCAAGGAGGTAAATATTCATAAGCTCTTGTGTCTTTATTTTTACTGACTTTTTTTTTACAAAGAATTGAAGCAGTCATTGACGATTTAATGGTGTAAAGCTTTAAAGTGTACTGTTGGATTCACTTCTGGTTCAGTGGTCCTTTTACCCATATCATCCAAAATGAATTTCCTGTTTTTAGCATTAAACATTATTAATATATTTTTCTTAACCCAATAATCTAATTGACTGCAGGCTATTTGACTATTTACAAGAATCCAGCTTGAACTTTCCAGTAATCCACCACATACAATTTCCAGAAGAGATCCACAGGTACTCTAGAACTCCATCAGGTCTTTCAATTTTGGGCCCAATACTCTTAACTGTTTGTTTTTCTTATTTATCTGTTATTTGCAGAGATGATCTCGTAATAGGAGGTGGCAGTGATATTGGGGCTCTTCTAGTTGATGGTCTTGGAGATGGTTTACTATTGGAGGCTCCTGATCAGGATTTTGAATTTTTGAGAAACACTTCATTTAATTTACTTCAGGGTTGCAGAATGAGAAACACAAAAACGGTAATTCACTGTTTTCTTAATAAGGCAATAATTTTGTTATATAAAATATACAAGGGATTCAAATCTACTGTTGAGTAAAAAGAGAATTATGTATTATGTGTTAACAAAGAATTACAATCTTCTATATATTAGAGAACACATACTTAACCTACAAGTAATTTAATAAATAGATAACAATTAGATTTATATAAGAATTTAATTACTTTAACATTCTACCTCAAGCTATAGTATATAAATCAACCATACTCAATTTATTACATATAGACGGGTAGTAACTAGAAGACACAACTTTAGTAAATACATCTACAAGTTTGGTAGAGGAAAATGTATAAGGAGTTATGATTTGTCCACTGAGAATTGCATTTCTTATAAAGTGATAATCTACCTTGATATGTTTGATTCTCTTATGAAATATTAGATTGCTAGCTGTATAAATAACAACTTAATTGTCATAGTACATACACATGGGTTCATCTAAAGGGAATTCAATATCTATCAAAAAAAATTAATCTACATCATCTTACAAGTTGTATGAACTATGGGTTTGTACTTAACTTATGCGTTAAACTGAGATATTGCTTCTTACTTCTCCATATGACTAAGTTGCCTCCTATAAATGAGCAATAACATGAGGTGAACTTCCTATCTCTGTTTGCAGCATAACTTGAATTTGAGTATCCGATAACTTTAATTTGTCTGTGACACTATAGAATAGGCCTCAACCTAGAGCACTTTTCAAGAAAGTCAATATATGTAAAAAGTTTTCTAATGAATCTATTTAGATTTATGCATAATTTGGTTGATTAAGTCAACTACAAAAGTGATATCTGGTCGTATCACAGTGAGATATATTAGCTTTTTAACTAGGTGCTAGTACCTCCCTATGTCTTTAAATAGTTCAAATGATTCATCTCAGAGGTCACGGCTAAGATTTATTAGAGTATTTTCTGGTTTGCAACATAAGATTCCTGTCTCTTACAACATATCAAGTACATATTTTCTCTAGAACAACGTATTGCTAAGAATACCAAAGATGATCCAAGTCTTTAGTGACAAAATGTTTCTTTAGAAATGTTCAACTCTCTTCCATTCTAACACTGTCACTTCCAGTTAATAGGATATCATCTATATAAATAACTAGAATCACACAACCCTTGGGTGTCATAAATATTGAGTGAGAACCCAACTTACTCAATAATGTTGCTAAATTTTGTAAACCATGCATGTGGGCTTTTGTAACTGCCTTGACATACCAACTAACAAATAAATAATTTCATAGAATTTACAAAAAATTAATAAATGAGTAAATAACTGAAACAAAATTCAACAAAAATTATTTCTATCTAGAACCTGTGGAGTGCGACTATGTAGCTTTAAGTATGTGTAGCTTCATAATCTACACCTAAAAAAAAAAAAAAACATACATGAATGACATCTAATTATCATCCAATATATGCCTACCAATAAATTAGAGAAATTACAAATCGAAAATTGGAACCATAGGTAACCAACTTACAAAAATGTCACAGTTGTCTTTCTTAACAATCCAAAGCCTAAAGTTTGCAAACGTACCAAAATTTGCAAAGTTCTATACTAAAGAAGTATGAAACTTCTTTTTTAAAACATGCTTTTCGAAATCATTTTTTCTTTTCTTTTAAAACACGTGTATTATTTTGAAATCTCTTTATGCATCACTTGAAATGGCTTACTTTACGTCAAACCAAGTCTAAAAACTAGCACAAGTCACATCTCGAAAACTAATGTTTTCTCTAAATAAGAGTTTGAAAACCTCATTTAGAGATTGGAAATCACAACAACAAACTTACGCATCCAATGCAACAAAACTTGTCATGTCACTCTGACCATAAACGATCAACCAACTAACAAACAACCACCAAATTGCACATTGCATTGCCATAATAGGACCATCCTATGCAGAAGTCTTCTGTCTTGAGTCCTTATTTTAAGAACCCTTCATAGGTCCACTCTAAGACAAACACAGGGAATGCTCTCTCAACGTCCTTAGTGTCTAGGCTACCTAAGGTCTTTAACCATTGACCTTTGTCAGCACCCAAGTCACTACGCTTGGACCGCTTAAGGCCTCGAACACCAAATCTTTATCAGTGCAACTCAGAATCTCAATCTCGGACACGTACTCTCCAGAGGTGGGTATCAATTATCCCTAGTTTGCTGGTACGGTCTTACGATCATTTTAGTTCCAGATGAAAAACACGAAAAACCTCAGAACCTCAACTTCGGACAAGTATTTGACCTTCCAGAGGTATCAATTATTTCTGATTTGTCAGTACGGTCCTACAATCCTTTTGGTTCTCATCAAAAACTATGGAAATTGTTTTACAAAATAATCTGTAAACCTATGCAATTCTTTTACAAGATTCCTTTAAAACCATCTTGAAAAGCATTTCAAACCATTTAGGAAATGCCACAAGGACTCCATGAAAAGCTGTGCAAGACTCAATCTCTATACATATAGTAAGTCAAAATGATTCATGGAAAAAAACCCAAAAGGAAGCCAAAAACCCAACCTTAAACAGTGAAATCCCGACTGCAATGGACTGTAGCAGGGCAGGCAGGAGTGCCTGCCAGTTGTGCCTGCCAACTTGCCAGTCTTGCCTAGTAGCCCATGTAAAGCAAAAAAAAGGAGAAAACCAGTGAACCTGTAACCAACTGCAAATGGAAACTTCAGGCAGTCCTACCTCATTCACTTAAAAATTTCGCATAATATATCAAAATGAAGATATCGCAATGCTCTACAATTTGAAACAAGAATAATAACAATCAGATACATGTAGCTCAAGATATTGCGATTCAAAAATTACATATTCATATGAAACACTGTGCACCTATGGATGATAAATCACTGTAAAATCATGAAAAAATCTTCTAAATTCATGGAAACATATTTCAAGCATCACAATCATGTAAGACATCTTGTATTCATCTAATCCATACATAACAGAGAGAGAAAAAATGATTGGGGTAAAGCGCATACCTCACATCGTCTACTAGACCTTACGTTTGGCATCGCATAACGACGACCTTGGCCTTCAACTCCTCACTTGTGATGACGACAACTACGATGGTGGGGAAAGTGCTTGTAGTACTCCATTACGGTTGCAGTAAGGAAACAACAAGCGGTGGCAAGGGTAGTAGTACGGTGGATTGTAGCAGTCACCTCCTCCCTTACGCTACACTCTCCCCCTTTGTTTCTCTCCTAGTTTCTCCCTTTTACTCTTTGACTCTCTCTCTCTCTTCCTCCTCTGTTTCTTACCTTCTGCTTGACGCTAATCCTCATTCCTTTATAACACTCATGTCCCGACACCTTTCGTAAAACACGGACACAAGTTACATGTAGAATTTACACATGACAAAAGAAAAAGAGAAAGTCACAAGCGACGTTATGACATTTTGACATTACATCCCTCCTTCGGCCCCATACTCTTACATAACAAAACAAGCTTGGACCTTGACACAACATAAAGAACCAAGGAGAAACCACATATGTAAATAAAAGAATTGTGAATCTAAAGAGGGAAACAACCAAAAATCTACTGCTATTGCACAACAAATATACTTACAATTATAGGTAATCAAATCTTAGTCTACTCGACCAGGCTTGCCTTACAAATACCAAGAATATAATAAAATGCGAATTAATTTTTCCTAACAAAAACTTACAATGTTCTGAGTCCTAAACTGACAAGACACATTCTCAATTCGTGCCTGTAAATATGTGAATACCATACGCACCAGTTTTGTACATACCTCAAGTGTTATAACTTTGCTTAAGACTATATATGTCCTTATTTAATTTGTAAACTCGAGTATTTCTCTAAGCAATATATCTTGGAAGTTATCCCATATATAATTGTTCTTGCAAGTTACTATAAAGAAATGTATTTTTTACATCCGGTTGATGTAAAGGCCATCTTTTATTTATTACTAGAGAAAATAGAATTTTAATGAAGTTGAGACAAGTAATTGGAGAGAATGTCTCAAAGTAATCAATCTCATAAGTTTATGTAAACCCGTGAGCAATAAGACAGGCTTTGTATCTGTCAATAGTATCATCAGGTTTGTACTTGACAGTAAACACCTAACAACAACTCACAATCTTTGCATTATGGGGTACAATAATAAGGTCACACATCCCACGAGACTGTAAGACTAACATGTTCTCATCCATTGTCTGTCTCCATTGAGGTACATCAATCACCTCCTAGTGATTCTTGGGTATAAAAATAGTAGACAACAACAAAGAAAATGTTCGGTACATAGGGTAAAGTTTATTGTAGGAAACAAAATAGGACAAAGGATGAGCAGTAGAGCGAATAATTTTCCTATGGACAATAGGCTTATCAAGGTCAAAAACAACAATAGAATAAGGAATAGTATTTGAATCTACATCTAAGGATGAATGGTTGGTACCTTCAAGGATAGCCTGCGTACATTACCTTCACCGGGTGTAAACCTATAATGGTTTGTTAATGTTTGAATAAATGGATCCTTATATAGATCTTTATGTTATTCAGTTAATAGGTTACTTGTAGGTTAAGTATATCTTCTCTTATATATAAGAGATTGTAATCCTTTGTTAAAAAATAATATAGTTATTTTCCTTTCTCATTCCACATAGTATTAGAGCATAGGAAAAACCTTAGGGTTTGAGAGAGAGTGTGTGTGCACAGTGACCGCCGCCGTCGATAGACTTCTGTCACAATCGTACCGTTAGTAGGGGCGGATCCATACGAAACCCCCCCTCTCTTGTCCATTTTTCCCATTCCAAGTCTAGATCTAAGTTGTTCTGTTGCCACTGGCCCTGTTCCATCCGTCCATGCTTGCCGACGCCGACTAGGTCTCCACACGCCACTGCTGTCGCCGACAGTTACACCGAGCCTTCCAGGCTCCACTCTCACACCTGCTGGACCTTCCTACCTCACCGGCAGCCTTAGTCAGCGGTGTACAACCTCTCCGTCGCCTCCATCGTCTTCTTCGTCGTCTGCTGCTGCGCATGAACCATCATCATCATCGCGGCTACTTGTGCCGTGTCCTTTGTCTTCACCTTAATGGATCTACCGTCCACCACATGGTTATGCCGATCAGGGAGCCCCGTTGCCGTCATCGTCTTTGGCCTTTCCACTCGTCGGCCCTCTCCTCCTTAGCTGCCAGGCCCGTTAGCCAGTCTAGGTCCTTCAGCCACCGTAGGCCACCTCTCCAGGCCTTCCTCCCGCAATCGTAGGTCAGTCCAGGCCACCAGCTCCGCAGTCATCGGTGTGTCGTTCGAGGGTGCCTCCAGTCGTGCTCTTAGGCCTCGTTGAGCTGTCTGACTGCCTCTAGTGGACCATTTTGTTGCCTCCGCCATAGATCCTCTATTGTTGGGTGAGGAGGAAGAAGAAGAAACAGTAAGGATGGAGAAGAGAGGAAATGAAAGAAGAAAGAAAATAGAGGAGAGAGAGAGAGAGAGAAAGGTGAGTAAATGTTAGAGGAAAAAAAAGAGAGAAAAGTGAAATGAGAATGTGTGAAAAGAAAATGAGAAGAAGAAAAAACTTGTCTTAGACGACTTTCAGACATTGTTTCTGTTGTGTGTCACGTCCACATGTGTTGGTGTAGCAGTCCAGCTACTTATTGATGTTTCTGATCTTACGTCGTCTCCGTTGTGTGGATCTATCAAGTCCACTTGTTGATGCAGTAGTCCGACTGCCCTATTAGTATGTTTTTTGGATCAAGTCTTCCTCTTCGTATCCATTTATGTAACAAGCTGTACATGTTAGATGTTCCAGCTTAAGGGGAAGTGTTAGAATAAATGGATCATTATATGGATCTTTATGTTATCCAGTTAATAGGTTACTTGTAGGTTAAGTATATCTTCTCCTATATATAGGAGATTGTAATCCTTTGTTAAAAAATAATATAGTTGTTTTACTTTCTCATTCCACAGTTAAGATGATCAACTAAAGAGTATGTACCAACCTGTTCATTAAAAGAAGTAGCCAAGGGCAAAGGAATTGAGTAGTACATACAGGAGAACAAGGACTGTCCTTAAAGAATGTGACATCTACGAAGACATAATATTTCCGACTCACTGGATCAAAGCAATGATACTCTTTTTGGATGCGAGAATATCCAACAAATATACTTCAAATGGAGCATGGTGACAGTGTTGGCGCTGGTGGCTGCAGATAAGGGTCTTGGTGGTGGAAGGAAGAAAGGAAGAAGAGGTGGGTTGGGGTTTTTTGTTTTTGAACCTGAGTTCTAGATACTATGTTGAGTAAAAAGAGAATTATGCATTGTGTGTTAATAGAGGATTACAATTTCCTATATATAGGAGAACACATACTTGACCTATAAGTAACTTAATAAACAGATAACAATTAGATTCATATAAGGATCCAATTACTTTAACTCATACTTATTTGAAATAAAATTGGTTAGATTGGTTTTAAACCTGCTTGGCTATGTAATTCTCTACGAAATAAATGCAATGTACTATTAAATGCATATGTTGGTCCCAAATGTTAAATTGCTAAATCTTCCATGACTTGTTTTTCAATTTCAAATTTGATATTGAATTGTTCACTGAAGCTTGAGTAACTTGACCGAACACTTTTCCTTGCTTACTGTATTTTTCCAATTTCATATTTCTGCCTATTGTCACGTCTTTTGTTTGATCTTTTAAAATTGGTTAGATTGGTTTAAAACCCGCTTGGATATGTAATTCTCTACGAAATAAATGCAGTGTACTATTAAATGCATATGTTGGTCCCAGATGTTAAATTGCTAAATCTTCCTTGACTTGTTTTTCAATTTTAAATTTGATATTGAATTGTTCACTGAAGCTTGAGTCACTTGATCAAACACTTTTCCTTGCTCACTGTATTTTTCCAATTTCATATTTCTGCCTATTGTCACATCTTTTGTTTGATCTTTAGACTTGTTTATGTAAATCAAATGGCATTGTATCTCTGTGCAGGAATATGTCTCGTGCCCTTCTTGTGGCCGGACTCTCTTTGACCTTCAAGAAATTAGTGCTCAGATAAGAGAGAAGACTTCACATCTGCCTGGTGTCTCAGTAATTTTCGGATTCATTTTCTGAACATCCATTGAATAAAAATACCAGACTATGAGGCGATCTAATTTTCTTTGTCTGTTTGCATTGACAGATTGCAATCATGGGTTGCATTGTGAATGGGCCAGGGGAGATGGCTGATGCTGATTTTGGCTACGTAGGTGGTGCTCCAGGAAAGATTGACCTCTATGTTGGGAAGGTAATCTCTTCCCCCTAAATTGTAGGTTCATATCAAGTCTACACTGTGCCTACAGTATGCTTTCTTTTAAGTTTCACGATGAAGTCTGAATGCTTTGTGATTTCTTAATTTCATCTTTCACAGCCTGAGAAATAAAACTTTGATATGTGAGATGTGTGCTTGTATCTGATGAATCTGAAACCCTTATCGGAATTTTTTTGCTAAATCTCACTATCCCTTCACTTTCCTTTCCAATACCTGATAATCATATTCTGAGATGTCCTTGTAAGTAATAATGTGGTATTACTTTCTATTACATCCTAGATTGTGTTCATTGTTCCTTTCTTTGTCAGAAGATACAAAATTAAAAAGCTATAATGCCTACTGCTTAACAACAGATGCTGCTGCTGATTTGCATCTGTTTTTCATTTTTCCTGTTTAAATCACTGATTTAGCACTGCTTGGATAAATAGCACCTTTTGATTTTTGCTGCACTATTTCAGACTGTTGTGAAGAGAGGAATTGCCATGGAACAAGCAACTGATGCTTTGATCCAGCTGATAAAAGACAATGACCGCTGGGTCAATCCTCCTATTGAGGAGTGATTGATAAGTAGAAATGGCTCTTCTAGTGGTTAAGGCTATTATGTGCTAAATCATATGATGGCAAAGAGCAGCTACGCAGTCTTCCGACAGCAAGAAGAAGCTGTTTGATATTGTGTACAGAGTATCCTGCATTGAAATTTCTATACTTTCTTTTTGCATTGTTTTTGTGATTACTGGCTTACATCAAGATGTATTATTCTCAAGCAAATAGAAATTTTAGTTCAGTACATTAGCGGTTTAGGGGTTGTGGACATAATATCAAAACACTTGACATTCTTATGACAGTTGTTGACAATAACTTATGAGATGTATCTTAATGTATTTGAATGAGAAACTTACAGCCTTCAGCAAGTTTTTGGAGTTGATATTGTAACCAAGCAATGTCTTCATGTGGATTTACTGAAAGGTTGCGAATATTTTAATCTGTTTTCCAACATGTGGAGGAAAAGGAAGAAGAAGATTAGAATTAATTTAGGAATAAAAGAGTTTGAATAAATTTTTTTGTTCCACCTCAATCTTCTTTTTCAATGAGTTGTGATCCTCCATTTTTTTTCCTTTCCATCGAAAGACAAAGAAATGGGGGAGAAATTCCCAATAGTTTGTTCATGATCCTTTTTCGTGCTTGTAAGGCAGAGTTAATTGTTGACACCAGGGTCTTCTTTCATATACTGCTTGTTCATGATCCTTTCCACTGACAGTAGTTAGCAACATTATGTTGGACTAATGAGTCTATAGTTAGATTCTCTTTTATCAGAGTTTGAAAAGGAGGATCTGAGAAATTCATTATTCTCTATGAAAGTTGTCTCGACTGCGATCCGATCTGTTTCTTCAGATGCTTCTCACCCTGCCATCGACACAAACCTATATCAATCTGCTCCTGCTGATGACATGGGACAATAGTATTATTAGTCTTATTCTGTTATCTGAACTTGATTTCTAGCTTTGCTGATGTTGGTCTGTAACTATTGGCAAGAACATTATCTTATTCTCTTTCCGTGATTTTTGTGTGAGTTGTGGATTCTTGATTTCTTTGGATTTTTCCTTAAGATAAATATCTAATACTACTTACCATTACCAAAAAAAAAAATGTGAATATATAAATAACATTTCTTCACGACACAAATTTGGTGCCAGAATGGTTTTGGACACATGGTTGAGCGATGGCTATACTTGGTATATAAAGAGTTTTTCATCTAACTAATTGTTTTGCAGAGACAGGAATTGGACTACAGCACCCTTTAAACCTAAACAAAAACACAAAGTCATTATTTGTTCCATAACAGCAAGGAATTTCTTATTTCATAACAAGTACGAGCAGATATTATTGATTATCAAGTATAAACATCCTTATTTTTTATTTTAATTAATAAATTTGCTATAAACAATAGTTACATTAGCATTTTGAACATATTTTTAAAAAAATGGTCAACTCTTCTTGTAATATATAAATAGCCTAGTAGGATTGATTCTAAATCGTATAGGAAAATCCATTTTTCTTTTCCGCTGCACAAGTTTATCTTTACAAAAATTCCTATTGGCTAACAAGCTCTCAGTGGGCGCTTGTGTAATAAGCCTCATCCGTAGTACCTGAAAATTCCAACGCACCCCCAAAAAAAAAAAAGTCGATAAATCCATTCTCTCTGTCTCACTTGCAGCAATAGATATTCCCGGATGGCATCGTCATCGCATCTCCTCTCCCGCGCACTACCCACTCGACCTTGTTCCTCCAATCCAACCCCTTCCCTCTCCTCGACCCCCCGCCATCTCCTCCCCTTCCGATCCACCTCCCAGAGGAAGATATTCCTCAAGAACCGATTCCTCACTGTCTCCTCCGCCCTGACCGAGTCCTCCGGTTCAAGCAAACCTGTCGATCAGAACCAGGAGCAGAAGCAGGCCATTTGCGCCTTGCTCAAAGAGCTCGCGGTAGTCGATTTTCTTCTTCGCGTCGTCTCTAGCATTTCGATTCTGAATCTGTTTGAATCGGTGTTTTACCATTTTTGGCGCAGGACAGCTTAGATCTGCCATCTGATTTTTTTGCTAACTTACCTCGCGATCTCCGGCTCGATGTATGTAATCCATATAGTTTTTTTTTCATAATCTCGGTTGACTGTGTGATTTTTTTTCATTGATTCTTGTTGTTCTCATGGTGAGTGGCAGCTGAATGATGCCGCATTTGATCTTTCGAGCGGGCCTGTTATCGATGAGGTAATTGTTACCTCTTTATGTACAAATTGAGAAAGTGTCCTCTTTGTGGATTTGTATCACTAGAATTTCTACAATTTTTCAATGCCCATCTTCAACAGATATGATGATTAGTGATTCCTAATGCTCATATTCAAACAGGAATTCCTACCGAAGTCTTCATTGGGGCATCGACCAATTGCCTTGGATTAGTTTTATTTGTCTCTGTTTCACTTTTATCAATCGTGAGTTTCTTTTAACACGATACGTGATGGTTTAACTAGTACACCTATTTTTTATTTGTAGGCTTGGCTATGGTCTCTTGGTCTCAGTCTTGTTTTGTCTTTGCTGTCTACTTATCTTTTCTTTGCGTTCCTTGTTGGAATTTGTTCTATTTCTTCTTGGGTTCTATATTCTAGATAGACCCTTTGTTTTTCTTGTAACCGTTTTTCGCTTTTGTTTCACACAAATCATGGTGATACCACACACACACACACACAAAATGTCTCACCCTCTTAACCATGCTTAACCGTGAAAAGATGGTTAAGACATGTTCACTCAACTTGCATGGGGCAGCCTAGACTCATTGCCTTCAATCAGAAGGAAGCATTACATCACAAGTGTAGTGGTGCACACTACTAAGTAGTGTGTAGCAAGTAGTCGTTACGAAAGAGCTAGCACAACGTGACGCGGATCATGCGTAAGTCAACAGTTGTTACACGAGAGAGGCATAATGTGGCATTAAAGCTCATGGGTTAAGCATAAGTCAATTGGGCGTTATGTGAGACATACACAAGGGTGACAACAATACGCGCAAGTGGTGTGGGTGGCGCATAGTATGCGTGTGGGTCAAGTGGCAACGGACTCAAGTCGAAGGCATTGGAGATGTAGCATGTGTAGAGTGAAGCATATTTTGTCAAAGCTCAACGCATAAGCATTAAGGTGCTAGTGTTTATACATGATGTTAAGGAATTGGGAGTTAAGGCTTCAAGAATTAAGGGTGGTGCCTTGATAGTCTAGGCATTATAATGTCTAAGCAATGTCTATATATATGTGTGTATACAGGGAAAAAGGAAGCAAGTGAGTATAGCTTGTCTTCCCCAAACTTTGTAATTCTATTTGTCATTAATAGAAAAGAACGATGCTTCCCTAAACCTTGCCTCTTTCTCTATTTTGTGGGTGAAAGCATTGTAAGGTTGAATTGATCTTAATAAGTAGCAACGATCAGTGTCGCATGGGTGATTTTAGTGAGATGTTAAAAAAATCTGTGACATTTGATTCTATTGTTGGAATATGTTGTGTCATGAAAAACAATACCATTAACACAACGGTGAAGGACTTGGAAAACTGGATAGTAGTGACAAATTTGGTATTGGAAGCCATCTAGGAGATGGGAGAAATCATGAATGAACTCCAGCAAGATGTCTCATTTCTAAAGAAGGTGTTGGCTGGGGTGCCAATGGGGGCAGGTGAAAAGCCCTATGTATTGAAACCTAACGCCTTCATGGGAGGATGTGACACCCATGGAACTTAAGAATTTTCCATGGGACATTAAAGCATACTTCAAGGCAACCCATACTCTAGAGTAAGAGAAGTGACCCTAGCCAACATATTCCTTGCTAGTAACGTCAAGTTATGGTGGCATACTCATTTTGTGAGAATCGGCTCAAAGCAATCGGAGACGTGGGAAGATTTAACAAAAGAATTGTGTCAAGAGTTCCTTACCACCAACATTATGCTACCCAAGTTGAAATAGATTGGGAGTGTGTGCAAATATGTGAAGGCATTTTACTCTTTGATGTTGGAAATCAATGACATGTCTGAGGAAGATTAGTTGCACAACTTGCTCAGTAGTCTCTAGAGTTAGGCACAGACAAAGCTCTAGCACCAGGGCGTTAAGGACCTTCAGGTTGTGGTAAAGGCTGCAGAAGCCTTGGTTCATTTTAAGGTGTCCTCCACAATAGAGCGCAACTTTAAAACCTTGAAGAAAGACAAGGGAAAAGTCAAGATCAAGAGTGAAAGGACCAATACAAGGAAGAGTGCAAGACCAGTAGCCAAGGATTCAAATTGCTACATATGCAACGGTCCGCATTGCATGCGCGATTATCCCAAGAAAGAGGAGTTGTCAGCATTTGTCAAGGAAACAATCAAAGAGGAAGTGAAGGTAATGGAATGTTGTGTAAATCCTGTTCGACTCAATGCATCGCATGAGGAAGACGAGAGCACACCATTATGATGAGCTTATGTGCGTGGATATCATGTTGAATAACTATCCCATAGGAGCTATGATTGATATAGGTGTTAGTCACAATTTCCTCTTTAATAGGAAAATCGGGGATTTCTACCTTACGATAAGTAAGATTGGGGGCAACAGTGTTAAGGTGGTGAATTCAGTCACTAAGAGGATTGAGGGTGTGGCCACCACGTTCATTAAGTTAGGCATTGGTTGGACCTACATGATTTGGTGGTAATACCACTTGATGATGTTCATGTCATCTTTGACATCAAATTTATACAGATGGCTAAGGTAATGATACCTTACCTAAGCGTGTTAATGATGCATGATGTGTTTATGCCTTGTTTTGTCAATGTCTGCCAGGACAAGGAAGAGACAGTGAAGCTCACAACATTGCAGCTATGTGATGGCTTGCACAGAAAGGAGGAAACATATGTTGTTAGCTTGTGTGTGGTGGCGGAAGCAAGTGACGGGACGTGCAAAATTCCGATGGAGATCATAGCGTTGTTGGACAGGTACTAGGATGTGATGCCCAATGAGCTTCTTACCCAGTTACCTCCTGAACAAGACATGGATCATGCAATTGAGTTGATTCCAAGGGCAGTCCCACCAGTGCAAGCTTCATGCTACATGTCGTCGTTATACCTAGAGGAGCTTAAACACCAACTTAAGCAATTAATGGATGGCAGATTGTTGCATCCGAGTAAAAATGACATGTAGTGCTCTAGTATTATTCCAAAAGAAGAAAGATGGAACATTGTGGATGTACATCAACTATTACGCACTTAATAAGATAACGGTGAAAAACAAATACCCTGTGCCTAATATAGAGGAGTTGTTTGATTTCTTGGGAAAAGTGAAATTCTTCTTCAAAATGGACTTACATTTAGATTATTACCAATTATAAATAGCTTCCGGCGATAAGGCTAAGACCATATGCATTACATAGTATGGGTTGTTAGAATTTCTTGTAATGTTGTTGGGATTAGCCAATGTCCCGACAACCTTGTGTAATCGTATGAATAATGTTTTTTCTGATTACATCAACAAGTTTGTAGTAGTGTTATGTTGTTCACTTGTGTAAGGTATTGAGAAAACTTCATGTGCCAACAAGCTTTTCCTTAAAGTCGAGAAGTGTAAATTTAACCAACAAGAAATATCATTCCTTGGTCATATTCTCAAGCAAGACAGAGTGAGGATGAATCCTAGGAATGTTACGTAATCACAGAATAGGAGAGGCCAAGTAAGGTTGTTGAACTACGCTCATTCTTTAGTTTAGCAAATTACTATTAGAAATTCATCATGGACTATTCAAAGATAGTTGTGCTCCTAACGGACCTCTTGAAGAAAGATCAAGGGTAGGCTTGGTCAAAGCAATGTTAGAGGCATTCAACACACTTAAATGGCCTGTTTGTGCCTTAGAAACGAAAGAAAATGAAAAACCATAGTCAAAGGGAGACCAAAGAAAACAGAAACTAATGGAATTTATTTTCTGTTTGATCAAATTTCTA
This sequence comes from Posidonia australis, assembly GCA_024699735.1. NCBI lineage: Eukaryota > Viridiplantae > Streptophyta > Magnoliopsida > Alismatales > Posidoniaceae > Posidonia > Posidonia australis. Next base: position 34,516 of record JAMKQA010012869.1, read on the forward strand.
GTGTTTGTGCGTTCGTGCATGTCAATGGAATCAAAAGGAAAATTGTTTTAATTTGTCTAAATAAATGTGAATGTCTTCAATTTTACAATAATAATAAAAATAATGAAACTACATAATCAACGAAACCACATAGAATTAGCGATATTAATTCGCATTTGATCAACTATTCCTTTTTTTTGTTCTTGAGATAATCCAACCCCTTTATATGTCTCTTTAGCTTCATCGTCATAATCTTCCTCAGAGGTTCATACTTGGTTTAGAAAATAATTTACAATGACTTCTTCATTTTCCTTCAACTCGTTTTCAAGAAGCTCTTACTAAAAGAATGACTTTTTGACATTAATTCTTCAATTATGTCTTTTGCCTTGTCACTTCTAGTCATATTTATCATACATTGCCAATACAAAAAATATAATAACATATCCAATAAAATTAGACCATAATCATAGAAAATTACAACAACTATAAGTTAGATTGGTAAACCAAACAAATATCAAAACATTACAACAATTATAAGCTATAATTGAGAGATCAAACATGGAATAAAAAAGAGCACATTAACCAAAATTTGTTGAAAATATTAAATTGTATAATTCAATAACAAGCCTAGGTTCGAGAGATCACTAGGATGTGTATTTGCAAGTAACCCTATGAATGTCCACTTATCAAAAGGTGGACACAAGAGTAAGAAAAAAGATTCATTGATAATCAAAAAGATCACCAGATATTAGATTCACTGATTAACAAAAAGATTCACAAAAGAAAGAAAAAAGATTCACTTATCAAAAATAGAGGTAAGACGCCAAATAACTTTCATGCTTGCACTGATAATCTAAAAGAATAACAGATAAACATCATTTCTCATTGATCTTTTGGATTTCAGCAGCTTTCTCATTTGCATAGAATTACACAGACAAGAATAAAAAATTTAACAACGCAAAACTCAAAGCATGCCTTGGATTTCTTCTAGTTCCATATCATTTTTTGCATCAAGTATTTTCTTAATCATTTCATGAATATGTAACATTCAATGTTGATAGAAAAATACATAATAATGTAAGATCAAAATACAGAATAATGTAAGATCAAATCCTTGTTTTTTGTTACTATGGTATTGTTTGGGTTCTTCATTAAACTTCCTATTGGCAATAGACCACAAGATTGATCTCAATCTTCCTCAAACATCACAGGAGAATTTTCACAAATTTAAGATATAGAAGAGGAGAAGAAAAACACAGATGAGCAGTGACGAATAACGTTGATCGGGGAGGTGGAGCCCTCAATGGAAAGGGAGAATCCAGCGTTTGGCTTGGACGAATGCTCAACGCCTCCATCATCCTTGAGTCTGGATAACCTAGAGACGCTCATCATGCCCAACAGGAGCTGCGTCGCGAGGCAATGACCGGTGGAGGATTTGATCGGTTCGTGAGGGTTTCACCCTACCAGGCATCGCTGAGGTTGCCTCATGATGCTACAGGAATGGATGCAACGACGGCGAAGGAGGCGGAGGAGAGCCAGCAAGGAAGAAGACGTTGATAACTTTTTATAAATCAAAACCTAAACATAACCGACGGAGGAGGTCGCGAAGCAGGTGGTGGGTGGCGAAGACGATGGTAGTGGAGCAAGGATGGCAAACAGGGATGGCTTTGATGATAGGCGGCGTCGGTTGTGGCAGAGATGGAATTCTAGGGTTGGGGTTGGGATTGGTCATGACGAGGCACTTATAGGGAGTGGTGGGGAAGGCATGGTGGGTTCTGGGTTT
>JAMKQA010012870.1:0-33653 GCA_024699735.1 Posidonia australis
TGTGAAGCTAAGATTGAACCATTGAGGGTCTATTAAATGGCTTTCTTCTTATGCTGACTTATGGTAGAGAAACGTTTCCGCAGGTTCGACTAAATTCTGTACTTTCCATAATCATTCAAATGTAATGTTGTTATTGATCAGAATCATTAGTTTGTTATGCATCTGGCAAACTAATTAAAATTTCAATTGCGGTAGAGATCGTCAAATGACAAAGTTCTAAGTGACTCGAATTCATCTATAGATGACATTTTTATGCTTAAATACATATTTACAATGATGATTCATTTCCATGGCAGCATTTCAGAAACATGTTCCTCCATGATCCTTTACAGATTTAATTATGGAAAAGAAATCGTCACCGTCAAAATATTCAAGACGGTTATAACATGAAACTACAAATTCATAAACAGATACAACTAGTAAATCTACTTACTGTTGACGGTGACCAGTTAACAGATGAATTCGAGTATGAATTTAGTAGATAACCATTGAAGGAATGCAAAAGGTAATCTGGTAGATATACTTCACATGACTTTCTCGTGTTGAAGATAGAAATATAATCTGGTAATTATTCGTGCAAAAGAAGGCAGTGATCTTACAGCCTCCATTAGCATGCTCTTTCTCTTCATTACTGTTGACCCGTAGCTGATAATAGCAACTGTAGACCAGTTAAGTTCAGGAGACTTTTTTGTAGAAATCAAAATGTAATTGAAAGACTACTTCCTGAGTAAGAAACAAATCTACTTAACATATACGCAAATCTACTTCCAATTAAAACCAACGAAAAATGCTGCGCCTTCTGCAGACAAGTCCACCTTGCAGATTCAAATAATAGATAATTTTGCTGGAAAGACTCCAATTTTGAGTTGATCCGTTCACTAGTTCTAACTCAATCGATTTAAAATGAGTAATGGTAAAAATATATCCTATTAACACGTAGGTCAACTCATTGTACCTGTAGATTAATCCATTAATCCACAGATAAAGATAATGATAGACCTTTAATCTGTCGGAATAATCTGTCCTGTTTACACATCTACGTGGGTCATCATCCATGGTTTTGTCACCTGTGATTCCAAAACCATTTGTAGTTAGGTGGGCTGAGACGGAACTGGGCACTGACCGGTGTATTGGACTAATTCAAAGTCATTCCACAATAGCTGCTTAAATATATAAATAAAGTGAGCACCAAACTTGTCAGGGTTTGGACTTGTCTTCTCAACATTTGATTGGATGCTCTTTACCTAAATATTCTTTTTGATCTGTCAAATATTTGACGTGTTCCGGTTCAATACTAATTTCTACCCTGTCTTCCTACCTATACCACACGGTGGTAAGAACAGAGAATCAACCATACAACAGAAATCCACTTATAAATAGACAAACCATATAGGACAACTAAGCTGTTCCAACGACCGTAAACCCTCATTGCCACGAAGCTGCACCGTCCTACACCATTTTCCTGTGTTTTGACCACACCCTCATCTTCACTCTCTTCCAGCACAGCAAAAAGGAAATAAACTCAAGGTATTCATTAAAAACGTGTAGCAGGTGAGTGCCACTCCGGAACCCCACGGTATCCTTCCACCATTCCCCCCTCCCTCTCATTATATATATATATATACACACATGTGCCAGCATTTAATCTACTTGCTATCTAATTCATATTCTCGTTGCAATGGCAGCTGCTAGTGACTTGGTGGGCTCTTCTTTTCTGCAGAGAAGAACACCTCCCTTCTCTTCTTCTTCGTCATCATCCAAGTCCTTGTTCCTTGTTGGTCAGCAGAGCAACCTCTGCTTCACCCCACCACTGAAGAAATGCAGCCTCGGGAGGGTGACGAGAAACCCAGCTGTCATGGCATCTCTCATAGAGAGAAACATAGCGTTGCCGTTCATGGAGAAACCAGTCAAGGTCAAGGTGAGAGCGGCACTCACTGTGAGGAAGAAGCTAAAGGAAAATCTCAAAGAGAAAGTGGTGAAACATTTTGATGCCTTGGCGGACAGGTTTGGAAGAGGTGTCGTTCTTGAGCTGATCAGCTCAAACATCAATCCAAGTACGTAGCTACCCATTTAAATCCTCATCACAATCTCTTCGTTCCTCGCGGTGCTCCTCCTATTGACTCTGTTTTGGGCTCTGTTTTAGGGACCAAGAAACCAAAGAAGAGCAGTTCGGTAACGATCAAGGACTGGTTCCAGAAGATGAATGCAAAACGAGAACGGGTGGTGTACACGGCCGACTTCTTCGTTGATTCGAGCTTCGGTGATCCGGGAGCAATCACAGTGAGCAACCGGCACCAGAGGGAGTTCTTTTTGGAGAGCATCGTTATCGAGGGGTTCGCTTGCGGTCCCGTCCACTTCACTTGCGACTCCTGGGTCCAATCCACAAGAGATCATCCTAACAACAGAATTTTCTTCAGCAACAAGGCTAGTTCAATTCACTTCTTGGCTTCCTATATTAATTAATCATGATTATGGTGTTCTGTTCCAATGGTATGGGAATTGTTCCGAGACAAAGGCAAGCGGTTTAGTCATTGGGAAGTTGAGCATGTGATTTGGTTTGTGCAGCCCTATCTGCCGGCACAGACACCAGCAGGGCTGAGGGAGCTGAGGGAGAAGGACCTGCGAGATCTCAGAGGAGATGGAAGTGGATTTAGGAAGCTTTCGGATAGGATTTATGACTACGATAAGTATAATGATCTGGGTAATCCAGACAACGGGCCTGAGTTTGCAAGGCCAACACTTGGAGGTGACGACATTCCGTACCCTAGGAGGTGCCGCACAGGCCGTGCTCCGACTGAAACCGGTGAGTCCCTCTGATAATTCATCACGCCTTGCAAAGTGGATACTAGCAGTAGCATTTTTTTTTCCCAGCTAACTTTGGTGTGTCAGTTAATGGGTTTTGATCAGTGGAACTGAATTGACGGTACTATGACATCTTTTGGTGTTGTGCTTATTATCATTAAGGTAGTTTTGGTAACGTTTATGGAAAAAAAAGTTTATTTTCATAGGGGTAATGTTTTTTAAAAAATTAGTCTTTGTAGTTCTTTATAATCAATTTATTTGATAATTTTTATCCATAGATAAAAAGTTAGTTTAATGAAATAATCTGGCGTAAAAAAAACTATTTAGTTTAATTTTTTAGGAATAAACGTTTTTTTTTCATAAACTAGTTCTAATAATCATTATCATAAGCTTGGAATTTAAGAACAGCTTAATGATTCTAGATAGTCCATTACGTAAGTGCGTCCAATGCATCTATTAGAGGTGTTGTTGTTGTTTCCTTCGGAGTCCTACCTTCACCTTACAATCAGTTGAAAAGTTTCGATATTCTTTATTAGGTCAAGCTTTCTCTACTTCGTCGATAAAAGGATTCTTTGAGTGTATGTTCTTAGAAATTACTTAAATTACAAGTATATCTTTCATTATTATATATTAGCTATTATACTCCTTAAAACTTACTCCATTAATATATATATATATATATTCATTGACAGACATTACATTGTTTGATAATTTTCACAGTTAAATTGGATAAAATGATACAGATATCCTTTCTTAATAACAAAATGAAATCGATTTACCCATTTCTTTTTCCCTCCCTGCCAAACAATTTTCAAGAAGCAATTAGGACGAGCTCGTAGGAAGGGTGGTAGTAGTGGAAGGGCGCAAAGGCGGTGGATCAGTGGGCGAAGAAGCTGTTGTTGGGAAGGTAGCTGAGGGAACAGTGGATAGTGCAACAAGTGAAACAGTAGACCCAAACAAGGTTACCACTAAGGTTGACGACAACAAGGATGATCTACGCCGAAAGGGGGGATGGGGGGTGTGGGAAGATGTGGTGTATATGGAGTACCATCCAGAGTCAGTTGAGCCACTTATCCTAGAAGCGTATTTACGTTATTTTATCTAACTTAACAACGTAAACCAATGGAAAAATATAAGGTCTATTAATAGAAGGGTATATTTGGTAGCATAAGGGTATATGCATGTTAACAAAGTTTGAGAGGTATATTAATTATTACATAGTAATGAGGGGTATACCTACAATTTAAGTAGTTTCTTGAGATATATATACAAACAATCCTTGATAAAACCCAACTTAGTTCTAGCTTCTAGGATTTTCTAAAGACAAAAATATCCTTAATTTAGTAAAGATCCTTCCTAAATCTATGATAGACCTTATAAGACTTACCTGTCGTTGTCATGTCATTGTTTTCGATACGTAAGTATTTATTTAACGTCCACAACAACCACCTCTACTCTTATGAAGAGAGCCTCTTGTGTGTAAGAAAAGTCGTGGAATTTCTTATATTATTGTTACATTGAAACCTTAGAAATGGAATATATTTACATAACACACTTCATAGTTATGTTATAATATCCTTCAAACTCTATTTTAATTAATATGTTACCACAATTAAGTCGACCCAATAAATTAGTTAAGTCACATTAAGTTGGAAATTAAGCCTCAGAGTCCAATAATTTCTCATTTGACTTGTCTAATTTTTTATTATGGGACCCCTATCTAATTGCTTAACAAGATACATTAATCTTCATTCAAGAATATCAACCCTCATAGATACTAGTCATAACAGTAATATATAGTCAAAATGTATGTCCCTTCTATATACTAAGATATCTAAAATTGAAGTTATAATTGAATATCTTAAGTGATAATTAATACTTTATGAATAAACTTATAAATACCATGACAAGAAGAGTAAAAGTTTATTTTCTTTAATTTATCCACTGATAAAATAATAGTTCATAATTTAAACAAAATCAAGAACTACTAAATAAAGATTATCAACCAAATTTGATATCACACAATACATTAGTATTTAAACCATCAAAGCAAAACTTCAAAATAACTAATGGAATTCTTCTTAAGCATATGTTCTCTGTAGGTACTAGAGGGAAGTGTCTTTGTAAGAAAATCAATTAGTATTGAGTTAGTTCCAATATACTCAATAAACATTAAATGATCTATAATCCCCTCCCTCATAATCAAGAACTTGACCTTCAAATGCTTGCATACACTAAAACTCTTATTGTTATTAGAGAATTTAACCACTATTTCATTATCACAATACATCTTGATAAGTTTCTCAGCTTAACAAGATGTTATAGCTTGCCATGACTTTCAAATTTGTGATAAAGTGCCATATCCAAATAGCTTGCCAAGATGTCGTATGACAAGCTACATACTCAGAATCCATGGTGAACGCGGCAACTGTTTTCTATTTGGTATTATACTAAGAAACAACTCCTCCATCAAGTAGGAAAACATATTCAAAAGTGGATTTACTAGCATTAATACATCCAACAGAGTTTGAAGTAGATAATCCATGACCGCTAGTTAATCTAAGCTTCTATATGTCAGCATGAGATCCTTAATTCTTTACAAGTATCTCAAAATCATCTTTGTAGTTTGTCAATGTGAAGTCCTGGATGGCTTTGATATCTAACTAGATATCTATTAACAAAAGTCAAATCTGGTCAAGTACATATTTGTACATAAGTGAGACATCCAACTATTGTGACATATGATTTATCATTCATTGCAAGTCTCTGTATCCGTTTCACAAACTTGCAATTTGCTAGGAACTTTGCTAGGAACACAATTTACCATTAAAACCTCTTTAGCACACTTAATATGTAAGACTTCTAAGACAGTTTTAGCATGCTTAGAGACTTTTTATGGTGAATCGCTATCTCAATAACATAATTAACTTCACTCATTTCTTTCGTATCAAAGTTGTTACATAAAAAATCTTTAGTCTTTCTCAACAAACTAAGGTTTATACTCGCAAGTAGAATATCATCTACATATAGAAAGCAATATTCATCTACTCTCACTTTCCTTTAAATATATACATTAATCAAAAATATTTTCCTTAAACTCAAAAAATATGATAACCTCATTGAACTTAAAGTACCATTGTCTAGAAGCTTGCTTGAGTTCATATATAGATTTCTTTAACTTACAAATCATATGTTCCCTTTTTTTAATCTCAAAATCTTGAGGTTATTATATATATGTTTCTTTCTCGGGTTCTTCATTTAGGAAAGTCCTTTTTACATCCATATGGTATAGCTCTAAATCAAAATGAGCTACTAAGGCCATGATTGTCTTTAATGAATCTTTCGAGGAAATTAAAAAATAAGTCTCATAATATTCAATACTTTTTTTGTGTGAAGTCTTTTACTACTAATCTGGCCTTATATCATTCAATTGTCCTTTTAGTATTTCTTTTGGTTTTATAAATTCATTTACAACCAATTAGTTTCTTTCTCAAATATAAGTTAACGAATTTCCAAACTTAACTGTTATTTATAAAGACAAACTCTTCTTTCACTGCTTATAACTAATTACTTGAGTTCACATAATATATGACTTGTAAAAACATCGTCAGGTCATTAACCCATGTCCCATGTCCTATGTCCTCATTGAATAAGTGTACTACATAATAAGATGAAAAGATTACTTCTTTTGTCTGTTTGATTTTCTTAGATGAGTCTCTTTATTCTCATGAAAAACTTGAACATGTAGATCAATGATAAGCTCTTAAACTAGTTGTTCATGTGATTATTCTTACGTTGGTGTAATTGTCACCGAAGTATTGTTTATTAAAACAAGTGGTAAATATATTTGAGTTTTTTGAGTAGGAGCTACATTTGTATCCTTAGAATCCTGATAAAGATCAATGTCTTCTTAAGACTCTTCAAAAACATAATCCCTAAGAATACTCCTACTAACACAACTATCCTTTAAGAAAATCGTTCTATCAATTTCAACTATCCTTGTGATATGTGTCGAACAGTAAAACCTATTGCCTCTTGACCTCTTTAGATAACCATTAAAGTACCCATTAATTGTTCTTGAATCCAGAGAGTTATCTTGTAGGTTATAGATCTTAGCTTCAGCTGATCATCTTCAAAATTTGCATGTAACTCATAGGGAGTTTTTTCTAAGGATTTGGAAGGAAACATGTTTAGAAAATGCATTGTTGTATTTAAAGTTTTACCCCACATTGAGACTGGTAAAATCAAGTAGTTCATTATAACCTTGACCATTTTCTTAAGCATTTTATTTCTTTTTCAACAATCCCATTCCTGTTGGATTTGTCTGACATTGTGTATTGATGTATTATGCCATTCTTCCTAAGAAACTATGCAAATGGTCCTAACATCTGTCCCATCTCAATGTATTTGTCATAATACTCACCACTTCTATTTAATCTAACTTAATAGGTTTTTCTAATTGTTTCTCTGGTTTCAATTTGAAGTCCTTGAAAACTTGAAGAACTTCATATTTTTCATGAAAGAGATAAAGACACAAATATCTAGAATAGTCGTCGATAAAGGTGACAAAGTAATTCTGACATTTAAAACATAGACTAAAAGGTCTATAAATATCTGTATGAATCAAATCTAAAGTTGCTTGACATCTAATGGCATACTTCTTATATGCATTGATTGTTTTTGACTTTATACAAAAGAACATCTTTCACCAATCTATTCACTCTCTTTTGGAATATATGTCTCAACCTTCTATGCCACAAAATACCTTAATTGCTACTTATTCTTTTTCTCTTGTTAATTCATATTAGAGATGCTTCTGATTCAAAAGTAAAAAAACATTCAAGTTAAATAATTCATTAATAATAGCTATATCAATGAGAACATCTCCCTTAATTAAAGACTTTCTTGAACCATTAAACAAAATGCTATAAGTATCTTTAGCTAACTCCGATATTAAGTTTCTTTAAAAATTGAAATATAAAAGCAATCTCTTAAAATTAGTAGTTCTCTAGACTCTAAGGTCATTTTATAATATTATACTGACTTTACGTGAGAACATATCTAATTTCTCGATATGACAAACCTTTCCCACTCGATTAGAACCCACCTTATTAGAAATCATTGCAAAATGATTGAAATGTACACAGTGACACTAGAGTCAATCTACCGTTGAAACTAGGAACAGAGGTTAGATTTAATTCATGACTTGCAATAAATACAATGTTACTAGAATTCTTCTTCTCAAACCATTTCTTATACTTTGCGTAATTATTTTTCAAATGCCTAGAATTTTTGTAGAAATAACACCTAACCATAGTGATCAACATGTCAACCACACCAATCTTGTGCTTTTTCTTAGAATTCTTCTACACTTTCTTTCTCTTAAATATGCAATCCCTTGATCCATGAGTAACCAAATTTGCAAAGTGGCTCACAATGTTCATCTTCTTACTAACTTGTCTCTTTTCTTTCTGAATACACTTAGTCATAAGTTCATTAATAGATCATGCATCCTTATATGTGTTGTAGGAAGAATTTAAAAGGTCATGCTCAATTGGAAACATTTGTAAGATGAAATGACCAAGAAAGAATCTATAATAGTAATTTTGAAATATCATGTATCCTCATAATGTATTCCCTTATATTTTCCTTTTCTGTAAAGCACATGGAAATAAACCTCTGAATCCAGACACTTGCTTTAGTTTTGTTAAATCTAACAAATTATTGCTCAAATGTATAAAAAAAAATGTAGTCAAAGTTTTAAAAGTCATAAGACTCCTAATATCTTTAAGTACATGTAGCACATATAAAAGAGATAATTTGTTAGATTTTTCCCATTTTTCATAGTGAGCCTTTACATTCACACTGCTGTAAATGCTGCAAGAACAACAAACACTTGAAAGTTAAAGGTTTAAGTCTATCAAGCCTAAATGAAACAATTAGGGTTCATTTTATTCTAGGAAATTCGTATAATTAAACAACAGTACTCGAATCAGATTTATGTCAAAAGAGGCAAAATAATCACTCACATAACTTTATATAGACATGTAATGAAAAGAAACTACAGATGTTTAAAGTTAACAATAACACTAGTATAACTCTACGTTGGCAAATAAAATAATATGTCATTTGTTAAGCATCATGAAACTAATCTTGTTTGCATATATGTCTATATCACATGGTATCATTGGATACGTGAATGTTCCATATTAAGTATACAAATAAAAATTATCTCACCCATTTAGATATAAGCATAATAACCCACATAGGTGGAAGTATGTTAAACTAATTTATTTAAATGTAATTCAAAACACCATCCTTATTATGTTTAAATTTTCTAAGAAAATTTAATCTAAGCTTAATGTAATTAAAATAATTGACTCTTTGAACTTGGTATCACGTTGATGAGAATCCAAGTCGTTTAAATCAAAAATTCATTACATGATGTTCTTTAATTTCTTAATTAAATTACACTAATTTTTTGAGAAATAACTTTAATCATGCTAAATCAACTTTATAACATGTTAAAATCAACAAAATGTCAAAACATGTTCCTTAATAGCATGGAAAAGAAAACAAAAAAATTGTCACATAGAGGTTTAATCTGTCCTTAAATGTAATTTACGTCATAATAATTTATCTTTCAATAGAAAAATTAGCAAAAATTACATGGACAAGATTATTAAATCTCGAAATTTCAACCTTGATAATCTTAAAACATGCTCTGTAAAAATATATCATCATCAAAGCACAAGATTAAGGATTGAAAATAGTTACAATAAATAATAGTAGTTTATTCTAATTAAACTTAAACTGGATTCTACGATAAATAAACACTGATATGTAAAATCACATACTTTCAAGTACTTAACCATAAAATATAAATTTTATGGAGTTGTCCTTAATTGCAAAAAACTTATAAGTAATAAGCGTAAAACTTATAAGTGAACATGCAAATTTACTTTATAATCAATACTATTTACTTATTTATTTATTTTTAAAAAGTACTTATCACATTGGGTGAACGGACCCGTCCCAAATCCGCTTACTCAACAAGGGCTAGAAAGCCTACATGGCCTACTACTAGTCACATGGGCTTGTAGCTGCAACTTGCAAGCCACAACACAGCTGATAGTGATAGCTCCTACAGGGGGTCGTTGCTGCATCCGACAATACAAATAATTGTTGCAACCACATCCATGTCCAACGGTGTCGAAATCATTATCGAATGTCAAATCGATAAAATAATATTGATACAATCTACAAAAAATTAGTTTCAATACCACTTAATAGACCTTATAAGACTTACGATTGTTCTTGATGTAAAAACTTTACTTTACTTAATATAATATATATTTAATTGAGAAATTCCATAGTCATGTTACAATATTTTTCAAGCATCACTTCACTTAATATTTTCCCATAATTAAGTCAACCCATTGAATTTGTTGAGTCAGATTAGGGTAGAAATTAAAACTTCAGCTACAACAATCTAACGATCCAACTACAACATGCTTCTTCTACTCCAAGGACACTGCAACCATTTCACTGAACGTACAACTTGAATATCCAACAGACTTGCAGGCAGAGAGCAGAGTGGAGAAGCCACTTCCAATGTATGTGCCGCGAGATGAGGCATTTGAGGAGCTCAAACAAGACACCTTCCTGGCCGGAAGGCTGAAGGCCGTGCTCCACAGCCTGATCCCTTCACTCATGGCCACCATTTCTGCCGACAAGCAGGACTTCACCAGTTTCTACGATATCGATATCCTCTACAAGGAAGGCCTGGTTCTCAAGCTCGACCTTCATGAATACCTGTTCAGGAAAGTCCCTATCGTGAAAAAAATCCAGGAGACCAGTGAAGGACTACTACGTTATGACACCCCCAGCATCATCTCCCGTAAGAACCATGGCCCAAACTTGGATTATAAAAATATTACTGTATGATTTTTTGAGGTAGTTTGATTGCCTAACTTCTGGGTTTTGCTTCCTATCAGAGGACAAGTTGGCTTGGACACGTGACGACGAATTCGCCCGTCAAACACTCGCCGGGATCAATCCTGTAAATATCCAACGACTACAGGTACTAATTAAGTGCAATTGACAATAAACAAAGAGAATTCAGATTCTATGAATTACATTGAATTCAGAATTAATTATATATTCGACTATTACTAATGTTCCCTTCACCCTTGGCCAGGAGTTTCCACCTGTAAGCAAGCTCGACTCCGCAGTACACGGTCCGCCAGAGTCTGCCATTAGAGAGCACCACATTTCCGCCCACCTTGGAGGCATCACGGTGCAGCGGGCAATGGACGAGAACAAGCTGTTCATTCTCGACTTCCACGATGCGTACCTTCCGTTCCTCAACCGTATCAACGCGATCGAGGGCCGCAAGGCCTACGGCACCAGGACCCTCTTCTTCCTCACCCCACTCGGAACACTTAAGCCAATTGCCATCGAGCTCTCGCTGCCGGGACACAAGAGGGTGGTCACACCGCCAGTTGACGCCACTTCCAATTGGATCTGGCAGCTGGCCAAGGCCCATGTTTGCTCCAACGACGCTGGCGTCCACCAGCTGGTGAACCATTGGCTCAGGACCCATGCGTGCATGGAGCCATTCATTATTGCAGCGCACCGGCAGCTGAGCGAGATGCACCCCGTGTTCAAGCTCCTGCACCCTCACATGCGGTACACATTGGAGATCAACGCCCTCGCACGCCAGAACCTCATAAACGCCGACGGCGTCATCGAGTCCTGCTTCACCCCTGGTCCGGTTTGCATGGATATCAGCGCGGCCGCTTACCGCAATAGCTGGCGGTTCGACCTCGAGGGTCTTCCTGCCGACCTCCTTCGACGTGGGATGGCCGTGGAGGATCCCAGCCAACCACATGGCCTGAAACTTCTGATCGACGACTACCCTTACGCCAAGGACGGACTTCTGATCTGGTCCGCCATTGAATCGTGGGTGCGGACGTACGTCGACGCCTACTATCGCACGTCCGACTCCATCAAATCAGACGTAGAGCTCCAGTCATGGTATGCTGAGTCTATCAATGTCGGCCATGGCGATAAGCGCAAAGCCGATTGGTGGCCACGTCTGTCTACCCCTGGTGACTTGGTTGGAATTCTCACCACACTCATCTGGCTCACCTCGGCCCAACACGCCTCGCTCAACTTCGGACAGTACCCACTCGGTGGTTACGTTCCCAACCGGCCGCCGTTGATGCGGAGACTTGTCCCGGAGGAGAACGACCCCGAGTACATGGAATTCATCTCCGACCCACAGAGATTTTACCTGTCAGCGTTGCCGAGCACACTGCAGGCGATAAAGTTCATGGCCGTGGTGGACACTTTATCGACACACTCGCCTGATGAGGAGTACATAGGGGACAGGCAGCACTCGTCGACGTGGACGGGCGATATGGAAATCGTGGAGGAGGCATTCCAGTTCGGTGCGGAGATGGGGAGGATCGAGGAGGAGATCAAGAGGAGGAACAAGAACCCAGAGCTGAGGAACAGGTGTGGCGCCGGAGTGCTGCCGTATGAGTTGCTCACACCGACATCGCCAGCCGGAGTTACATCCAGAGGAGTGCCAAATAGCATTTCAATATAGAGCTTGCCAGGGACGCTATTTTTTTTTAGGGAAAATCGCAAAAGCTTACTTTAGGTGAATTTAATGTTCTATCTTATTTCATGGTCTCCATGAGATGCAACTCTCTACAAATGTACCATTTGAAATAAATAGATTGACAATTCTTTGCCTGAAATCCCATCAAGCATATATCATACAAAGTTACAAACCACTGTGGTATTTATTTAACATCAAAAGGAAATATCTTGGAATAAATACCGCACATAAAGATATTAATTTACACATTTTCTTTGACCTGAACTAAATGCAGTTCACATCCAGATGGAAGCGCAGAGAAGACGAAGATATGGACACAATGACAAAATAAACAAATAACCGTTACACATTTCAATATTGCTACTTGCTAGCAGTACCCACAACCCATACAAGTAAGAAATTATCAGGCTCGAACCTGGGCTCCATGGGTACCCTACGATTCTAAAGCCTAATTGGTGGTAGAACAAGAATGACACTTTAGTTACAGACATGGTTAGAGAAGATCAAGATTTACAATGTAAATTAACCGTTTAATAAACAAATGGCAAACAAAGATGATATGTACCAGAAAATCACTTATCTGAAAACCTAAAAATGTTGATTGCAAAAAAACCCGCTACTTATTAGTGCTTTAGTTTAAGCATCAACGACATTGGATGGTACTGCAGAAGAATTTGTTAAGAGTAAGCAAACGTATTCAAATCAGTAGGCATTTATTTGTATTGGACATTCAAAGGTTCCAGCTTGAATGTAGCAGTTACAACTTACAAGTAAGAGAGAATATTACAATAATACAACAAAAGGTTGAACAGGTGACACAAATGCATCGTACTTTGCTGACAACATAGTGGAATGGACTCCATACGATGCACATCTTTAGAATTAACATTGTAGAACAGTTTCATCTGTGTGATTTTACGGTACAACAAGCTGCAGAAAACAAAGATAAATCAGTTTGAAGTCTAATAAAGGCACATTCCACATCACAATAAGGCGGTGAATCTAGCTCATTGATTTATGAAAAGAGTACGTGTCCGCTACAAGTTAGGAAAGTCGAACGAGAAACAAAAACGATGTGGCAATAAGATTACTAAAAAGCCCGCTGATTAGGAAGTCAAAACACAGGATATGCTACAAGTAGGACCAAAAAGTATGAATTCTGAACGAAAACAATAAACCAACAACACCAGGAAAAACCTGCAATTTAAGACACATTATCGGCAAAGATTTAACTTAAAATGACCGCATTCCTTTGTTTGGAACTTTGGAGACTAAATGTCAGCTAAACAAGAAGAAAAGAGATCAAAAGTACGACGTGCTTTCTGACAACCGATGGTAGAAACTGCAGTTCTTAACAATAACCTTACGAAGTCTGTAATTACTTGATCAAGGGGTGAAGTCTCTTTATAGTTGTACAAGAGATCACGAATTCGACTTCTACAGACATCATATATACGATCATATTATTGTATTATTCCCTTCCTAAGTTCGTATCGCATGAACGACGAAAGAAAAAATTTTGGAAATCCATTTCACTTGATGATAGTCTCATAACCAAGTATTTAATATGATTGTAATATATATTAAAAACTATTTCAAAAAAAAAAACAATAGCCCTACGAAAAAGGTGGAGGACAGTGACACTATGGATTCTTCTTATCTTTTACATATGTTGAAATTCGACAGAATTAGAACGAAGCACAAAGTCTTTGGGCTCATTATTGCTCTTTTTTCTAATTGCTTGCGATGAAGTGTGCTAGCGACCCAACCCCACCTTAGGGTCTATTTGTGCACAAAATTTGACAAGAAATAGAAGTACATAGTCAACAGGATTTACTAAGAAATGGAAAGTAAGAAAAACTGATTTCCTGTTGACCAAGTTTCCTATTGTTTGTAACTATTCAGGAAAACAAAAGAAACTAGAATATAGGTGTTTGTGCTTATCAACAAATTTCAAAGGAAAACAGACATTGATAATTTCATAATTATTAACTTAAAACTCAATCAAATATTTCTCAAAATATAAATTTGAGTCATACAAAAGTTCAAATAACATTACAAATTCCCCATTCTAAAATGAATTGGACGAAAATTTTAACTAAAATGAACAGACAGACTAAGAATTCCCCATTCTTTTTCTTTCTCAACTGAAATGAACGGACAACAAAAGCACCATATGAATGGAAGCTTAAAAACAACTAAAAGAGAATTTTGAAAAACATAAGAGAAATCAAAACAGTAGTTTCAGCATTGAAAACCAAGGAACAATTTCAAGCAAAATAAAGCTCAAACCATTGGGACGCACCATCCAGGCCACTCACCGACCTAACCTTCGCCGTTCGACTACCCACAGCCTGACCTTGAGCACAATAGAGCTTGGCATTGGACACCACGAGCACAGTTCAACCCAACTCCGGCTAGCACAGAATGCCAGCAGGACCTCCAACCAACCATCGGACTCCGACGACCCGAGGTCTGCCGCTAGCACCCCTGCTGGCCGTTCCCTCAGGCCCCTCGACACACGTGTGTCGACAGACCAACGTGTCACTCCGACCAACGCCGACCAAGCAGCCGCCGACGATAGCCCAGACGGAGCAGAGGATGTTGAGCCAGAAGAGAAGGAAAGGGATACATAGGGAAATACAAGCAAAGAGAAGGGGAGAGGGCTTACCATATTCTGGCCATCCACCATCGCCCGTGTAAGCCCCAGTCAGCCCTCAGTCCACGCCCACCGCGAACGCTCGATCAAGTTGCCTCCTCGCGCCGCCACATTACACTGGAGCTCGCCGTCGCAAGCTCCACCAAACCCTAACTGCGTCGGAGCGGGAAGACAACGACGGGTTGAGGACGTCAACGACGACGCTGCGTCGGAGGGGGAAGATGACGACGCTGCGTCGACGGATCAAGGCACAGGGGAGACTGATTTCCGTCGACGGTTTTAGGGCATAGAGGAGAGGCGTCGACGAGTTGAGGAGGAGAACGTAGGAGAGGAAGAGGGGGTAGAGGTGAGAAACAAGAGGGGTAATAATTTGCTAAAATTCCACGAAGGGAGGTGAGAAATGAAAAGATTTGGTTATTATATACTCCAGAAAGTAAAGGAAATAGATTTCCTTTGAAATCATTTCTAGTCAAGTACACAAACACCTATATTTTGTATAGTCAACAGGAAATGAGATTCTCATCAAATCATTTCTTGTGCTTTCTAGGTGCACAAACCCCTACTTAATGAAAGAGTGAGAAAGACGGTCCTTGACGAATGGGTCGTTGGTAATGCTTGGTTAAATTTTTGTTTAGAAACCCTAATAAGTAGACCACCAAAGTAAAGTACTTAAGAGGAGGAAACTACCAGGAATTAAAGAGAAAGGCCACAATTGCGGAGGCTGAATACCCACCAGCAATCAAACAGAAGATGCAATTTGGGAACAAGACCAGGACTTGCCTTCCTTGCATCATACCGATACCACATCTGGCAAAACAGATAAAACTTCCCAACAACAAAGTGGCACGTTAAACACCTCAACAAAAGCATTCGCCTCATGAGAAAGAGCAGGAAACGAGCCACCAATGGAAATTGAAGATAAGCAAAGGCATTACAGATGTTAAATGCATTTCTGGGCAAAAGCTGCCCAAGTATCAATTTACATCGAACGATGCATGAACATCTTAACAGGACAGAGTCGTCAAAATAAAGAAGACATTCAAAAGATGGGAAAACAACAATTATTAGCTTAAAATACATAACATATATCCAAGCACTGCACCGAAAGCACCCTCCGTGACCTCTAGTTATCCATTCAAGATGACCTACTACTCAAATCTCTCAATAATATCTCCATATAAGAGAGGGGGAAATTCCAAAACCAGAAGGGTTGCCTTTCTTTTTCAGATCCACAACACGAGCACCCAAGATTCCTACCCAGTAAATTCACGCGATCAACTGAAATATGTTGACATAGACAGAAGCATCAAAGGAATTATAACAACACTACTTCAACAGATCATACCAAACCAAACATTTTATTGTATGAACAAATCACTGAATCCCCAAGTCACAAATTCTAGATTGTTGAAATGAATAGACAAATGGGGGAACCAACAAAATCCAGAACATCATAAGCAAAAAATCAGGAAAAAAAAATAACTCACATACGTCCCCGATCCGATCAAGCACAAGCACAAGGACTCTCGACGGAGAAGACACCCTCGTCCGCATCACTTCGAAACACAAGATATCCAGCCAACAGCCCCAACACCACTCCGACAAACACCCCTCCGTTGAACGACATCACGGCGAGCATCAGCAGATACCCCAGCGCCGAGTTCACCCCGAAGAGCACGGCCACCGCGCACCTCGCCGTGATCCGCTGGCACGGACCTTCGGAGGCCGTGAGCAAGGGGGACTCGAGCGGGGAGGCGGAAGCTTTCTTACTGAGTAAGAGGACCTTGAGCTTGAGGCGGCGTTCCTCGAGGTACTGGTAGAAGGCGGCCGAGAGGAAGACGGCGACGAGGGTGAGGGCGTACGCCGCCCACGTCTCCGTCTTCCACGAGTCAAAGAGGAGAGTTACAGTTTTGCCCCAGTAGAAGGTCATGTGCATCATCTTGGCCGGACTGGGGAGGGAAGGTGAGGGATAGAACCGGGAGATGGGATTTTTTTTCTCTCTTTTCGCCGGGGGCGGAGATCGGCGGGTGTTGGGAGGGAGGAGGAGTGGGAACCTGGAGCCTGGAGGTAGATGGCGGGTGTTTTGCAGCCCATTGGTATAGTATAGAGAGTACGTTTTTAAGAATGGTGGTAAAGTTCGTGGGAATTACGAGAATAGGATTTTGCAGTACAGAAGGTTGTGATAGGATCGTGGTGTATGTACTGATCAGTGTAGTACATAGAGAGGTTGGCAGGTTGCACACTTGCACTTGCACAAGCAAAGCTTGCGTGCTTTTTGTCCCAACAACGACATGGGCAGATGGGCTTACGTGGCAGTGGCATTCCTTCCCATGATTTCTTTCATATTTTTATAATTCAACAAAGGAAATTAGCAAATCTCGTCTAATGGAATGGATATTTGGTCGCAACAACCTGGCAACATGTAACAATCACGTCAGATGATTTGGGCTTATCTTTTTTTCTTTCATATAGTTATTTTTTGTAATAACTCAACATTGCCATTTCTTTGACTTCCAATCTGACAGTGCATATCTTGTCGTCCAGTTAGCAATTTCTGTAGGAACTTAAATTTTAGTAGAACAGTCTAATAAAAGCTCATTCAATCTGCTTTTGACTTCATCAACCAAAAAAAAAAACTGCTTTTGAGAATTTGTTCACTAGATTTTGATTCTCCCACCGTGTTTTGGTCTTCCAAAAACTGGGCTCACAGTGAGCTTGGTAGACTGGCCCGGTCCACCTCGATGCATGAAGATAGTGGGCCTTTTGAGATTTATAGAAATTTGAGACTAGAGTTATTGCAAATTCAAGTCCCATAAATCAACTAAAAGCTAATTAAAATGAACGAGGACAAGAAGAACATGTCCATTTCGTCGGTTTTGTAAAAGCCAACTGAAGAATCGACAACTCTGATCGTTTCACAGGTCAACAAGGGATCTGATGCTTTCCACTTGTACACGGTTGTTGATTCTAAAGAAGCAGACAATGGTTTTGGGTTTATTTCTTAATTAACAAGCTCAAACTCAAGTTGGAGCTTGATTTATACAGTATAAACCAAGTTCAACTCCACTTCTACAGAGAACCTGTTTTTATCTGAGGCATCGTTTGGTAAAGATTGTAGATTGCATTATGGCCCTACAATCTTGATTTATCGTACAAATCCCAAGAAACAAAAGTTCATAGATTATGGATGTAGATTTTGCATAATGTTTATTGCTTATTTGGATGCAAATTTTGAGTGAGATTCTTGTCGATGAAATGTACACCTTATCCTCGTGAATAAATTACCATCAACACAATTTACCATCTTCTTCGTCGTCATTCTCACCAAGCGACAGAAAAGTTCGCCACAAAAGTTTACATTCAAAATGTGACTAAAAAGTTCATGGATGTCACAATCCTTTCAACTATCAATGCTCACTCCTAATCACACTTCTATGGGAGTTGAAGGACCGGTAAGGCGGCAAGATAAGGGAGCGATGAGATGAAATGGAGAGATGGGAGCTGAAGTGACATCGAATAGGGTTTTGTTTTGTGATGGTAGGAAAATGTCATTTTAGCTTTGTGTTTTTTATAATTGTCATAAATCATGAGGACAATATGGACATTTGAGTCCATGTATCATATGAATTATAATAGGATCATGGTCAAGATCGATTTTGCGGATGGCAAAAAAACATGAACAAACTCATCTTTACACCTTGGATTTTGTGCCATATCTATCATGTCCGTGTCATTTGGTTCCGTTTCCAAACATTGCCTAAGTTGAAGTTTTAGACGTTTAAAAATGAGTTCATTGACTAATACATGAACTGAGATAGGAATTCAACTTGAGTTACAGCATACAACTTGATAGGCAAAATAGACATTTTAAAATAAGCAAAAATGGGTATGCATTCAAAATGAGATTTACTTTTTCTATTTCTGTCAAAGAGAAAATTATTTATTACTACCTCCAACTTCACCCATGTATTAGTTTAATATTCCCTACTTCAAAATGCAACACTTGATTATCTCCAACTTTTTGAAATTGCTTCTACTCCTAACGACGTTAACTTTTCTTTGTCTTAATCATTTTATCCACCCATATATATAACAACTTATTCCTAACTTCTACTTCAAAACACAAAACTTAACTACCTCCAACCTTTTTAAATTTCTTTTACTCCTAATGGCGTTAACTTTTATGTCTTGATTGTTTTACCCACCCATATATATAACAACTTATTCCCTAGTTGCCTTGAAACCCTTGCGAATCTCTCATGCTCTTCTCTTTGTTCTTTCTCAAGATCCATCCCTACAGAAGCTCTGTCGGTGGAGAAGGAGCATTTGCTTGAAAAAGGAAGATCGAAGGAATAGTGTGTTCAAGGAAGAGCACAATGACTAGAAGCCCTTGGAAGAAACCCTCCCCTTTATCGCAAATCTGGAGAGGAGAGGATGGTTAGATAGTGGATAATCTTCATCTGTGATGGCAACCCACACTAGCACATCAACTGTCCGATGTGACAGTGACCAAAGCTAGAACAGATTGGACTGGAGGTGGAGCTTATGCAACAAATCTTATGGAAGAAGAAGAAAAGATGAATGGGAAGAGGGGAAGAGGTCATCTTAGGGATTTTTAGATATCAAAGAGGAAAACAAGGGACAAGGGTAAAATAGTCCATATTATTTTTAAACACCCTCAAATGGTCACATCCCCTCATAAAAATCAAATACAAGGACCTAACTATCTAACATACATAGTTGGAGGAAATTAAGTATCGCGTTTTCAAGTAGAAGGTAATAAATTGAACTCTAGCAAAATTGGAGGTATTTACAAGTAATTTTTTCTATTTCAAGATACAAATCAAAAGACATACTTAATGATGCACAACATAATAAAAATTCATAATTTTTTGAGTTTTTTTGCAATTGAACAAATATTATGAGTTTAATGACTTAAATTTATCAAAATTTGATACAATCTTAAGAGATTTAGATGCAACCATGCAACATTCTTTGCCCGTTTGAAATATATGCTACTGATATTAATCTAATGCATAATATATAAATGAATTTACATGATTTGTCAACTACAAAAACGAACCAAATGATATCATCAAGTTCAATTCTCTAAGATATCAAACTATAAAATTTGTGCTCAATTTTCCATTCAACTTCATGTCGAACAGGGACATACTGAAATGAACATGGCCTCTACATTGGCTTGATTGAATGAGTAGTTCTCAATGAAGGTGTGATTGTGTTTGTAAGTGGTTTAGGACTGCGAGATATGAGAAAATTCAGGAAAATATTTCTCTGTATATCAACCCTAATAGGAGACAATTCCTATTTATAGAGGCAACGTAATTCTTTATATCCTTCTATCCATAACCGTCTTTGCAATTTAAAAGAGAAATTTCCTCCCTTTTCTATAACGTATGTGGTCTTCATTGATCACATTCCAACATCTCTCATTTAGTCATGAAAATCAAGCAATAAATTCTTACTTACTCCGATTATTCATGGAATGTTTGAGTTTTTCTCAATTTTTACTCCTACTTTTCATGAGAATGTATTTCATCTTCGTTATCCATAGAAATATTTCTTAATCCCATCAAGCCTACATGTTTCACAAATTTCTCTACTGAAATTCCTTTTGTCATTAGATCAGTAATCATGTCCGAAGTGGGAATATAACTCACATCTATTTCCTCTTTCTATATAATATCATGAACATAGTGATAATGTATCTCAATATACTTTCCTCATAACTATTAGCATCACTATTTATGAGTCTAATTGCTTCTTGATTATCACAATATATTCCAACTGGTCCATCTATCAGATTAAGATTCAAATCATTCAAAAATCTCTTAATCTAAATAGCATGTGTGGTGGTTGTACTACATGCAATGTATTCTGTTTCCTGTATATATCTAGCAATACAGTCTTTTTTCTTACTTACTCATGAGACAGCACTATCACCAAAGATGAACAAGTGTCCAAATATGGACTTTCCATCATCTTTATCACCTTCAAAGTCTGCATTTAAATAACCTAGTACTTCTAACATTTCTACTTGGTGTACTAGTTTGTGTTACAACGTGCCCTTGATATACTTCATAATCCTCTTAACAGCTTCCTAATGTGCTGGTTTAGGATTACTTTGATATCTGCTAACCAAACTCACTAAATATGTCAAATCAGGTCTAGTACACAATATAGCATACATTAACTTCTTACTGCTTGTGCATATGGCATTTTCAGAGGTTTTTGTCCTTTTCCAAGACATTGACTTTTATTTAATTTTTTTTCATACACATATATTGTAAGTGCAGGGACACAATTTTGCATTCCAAACCATTTAAGTACTGTGTGTAAATACTTTTCCTGATTTATACTCAGCATTCTAGATTTCCAATCTTTGAGAATCTATATTCCAAGGACATAAGATACTTCTCTCACGTCATTAATCTTAAATTTCTCACTAAATTTAATCTTCACTTTATTTAACAATTCCATGTCATTTGTGGCACGTAAAATATCATCTACATATGAAAACAATATTATAAAACTGCTCCCACTTTTCACGACAAACACACAATTGTTCAATCCTTTTGAAATACCTTCCATTTGGATAATCACATTATAAAATTTGAGATACCATTGTTTAGAAAATTGCTTTAATCCATATATTGATTTGTTTAATTTGCATACTTTTTCCTCATGTTCATCCACCTGAAAACACTTAGGCTGACACATATATACATCTTCCTACAATTCTCTAATAAAAAATGTAGTCTTAACATCCATTTAATGTAATTCTAAATTTAAGTATACTACAATTGATAGTATAATTCTAATAAGTACAAACTTTGCTACTGAAGAATATTTTCTTAGAAGTCAATTCCTTCCTTTTGTGTATAAGCTTTAGTTACTAATCGAGCCTTGAACTTGTCGATTGACCTATCTACCCTTAACTTCTTCTTGAATATCCATTTGCATCCTATAGCATTTTTTTCCTTAAGTAAATCACATAATTCTGAAATATTATTTCTTTTCATGGAATCAATTTCATCATTCATAGCTTCGAGCCACAAATCTTTCTCATGTGACTTAGTTACATCACTACATATAATAGGTTCTATGTGATTTCCTGATCTAAATCTGTCAAGAAACATGATGGATTACATGAATACAAATGATAATTATTGATCCATGAAAGCTAAGTTCTCATTATTTTATTGTTAGAAGCATCAAGTGGGTCATTTATAGGTGCATTAATATTTTCCAAATTTAGTTGATCATACTTGTAACACTTGAAAATTCATTTTATTGTAATTATATATTTTAATGAATTTTATAGTGGGCGGTTGTTATTGACACAAGGCCATTTCTGTAATTTTATGGTTTTATACTTAGATCCCACTGTTTGACCTATTTTATGCCTTGTCCTTTAGTGGAGGCACTGTGCCTGTGCTCCTGTGTGCATGGATGTGCAGGTGATGCATGGCTGCGGTGCTCGTGCTTTTGTGTGTTTGGTGTGTGAGAGTGGTCGTTGGCTAGGGGCGTGCAGATGAATGCATGCATTGAGTTGTTGTTGCGCATGCATGATCTTCCTGAACCGCACGTATAAAAGAGGTGGAGAGACAGAGTCTTCTCCCGCACTCTTCCTCCCTCTCTTTCCCCTACCACTTCTCCCCCCTCCTGAGCATGTGAGCCAGCGGCGAGGTAAAGCCATTCCTGTTCCCCGCGCTCTTACCCTTCCATTCCCCTCTTTCCCTTCTCCTTCACCTCCTTTCCCCTGCCCTGTGCAGTGAGAGTGAGTGAGAGTAACACAGAGACAGAGAGTGAGAGAGACAGAGGCAGAGGTGGTGTTGTGGTGTTCGATCGGTTAAAGGGCTTTGAACTTCTTCTTTGGCGTCGAGTAAGCTCAAGGAGCGACCGAGGACGTTCGAAGGTCGAGGTGATCGCCGAAGAGCATGTGGTTGGTCGAAGGATCATCGGCGATCGTCATGAGGTACACACCATGCATTTTGTATAGAAATGTATGAAATTAATACAAAATTCTAAGAATGCATGAAAACTAGGTGAATTTATGTTTTTAGAATTTATTGTGAAATTATGATGATTTAATAAGGCTTTAACGGTAATTTATTGTGGTTGGTGTTTAGATCGTTTTTGACCCCTGTGACTTTGCGAATTTATATCATGAGCTATAATGCATGGATTGTGGTTTTGTTTGTATGGTTCTGGAGTAGACTCGTGCGTCTACATCCCGTGTTTTATTCGTAGTTTGTGGATTTTGTTTTGTAGGTCCATTCTTCACTCCCACTTGAGTGATTGAGAAAACTAGGAGTTGGACCTTTTTTAGAAATCGCAGAAATCGATATGTCGTTTTTGACCGGTATGCCGATTTTGCCTCAAAATTGTCCCATTAATCCCTGGTTTGGTCGATCAAATTCAATTGGTCTACCATTTTGGGAGTCTTGGATGTTAACAGATAACCTGGTTCGATCGACCAGACATTTTAGATCTGCTGAATCAAGGAATTTCGAGCGACCAGGTGGATTTCAGTTTGTCGATCTGGTACCCAGAGCCTAGGTTCGATCGACCGTTCCATTTTGGTATGCTTAACCAAGCCCCAAGTTTGAATTATAAATGTGTTTCTGATTGTTTTTCCAAATTGATTTGTTTAGTCCTTATTGAGGCGGATTGTGGGCCATTAGTGGTGATCTATTGTGGACACTGTGGAAACGAGATTTTGGTAGAGGAAGCGCACATATGTTCTACATACCTTGATGCATTTCGCTACCTCACTTATGTCCCTTTCTTTATGTCTTGACTTCTTTCCTCCACATAGATTGTAGTCAATGTGATCACCACTCTCGATTCACTTTTGCTGGCTCTCAAGACGCCTTGAGGAGATATTAATGTGGTTGCGGATTCAACTACCTTAGGACAATGCCAACACTGCCTAAGGGTGTCCGTACCGACGAGTTTCTTCTTCTTCTTTTCCTTGCATAATAATTTTAAAATAAAAAATACGGATTAATACAATGTAATAAGTGACTCAACAAAATAAATTACAAGCATGAAAATGAGAGGAAAAGATACTTACCCTAGGGGTTTTATCCCCCTGGTTACAACTAATGTAAATGTCTAGCTATGACATGCAATAAAATGAAATGCGATATACAATAATAATAAAAATAATAAAAGAAAATCCCCATTTAATGGATGAAATGCAAGATGATGATGCAATATGGCTGGAGCTAACAGGAGACTCAAGCTTACAACCTTTCTACTCTCTCTCTTTCTCAGAATTCCTTCTTCAGGATCAGTGTGGATGTCTATTGATTGGGTCCCCTCCAAATACTGGGGGTATCCTCTATTTATAGAGGGATGAAAGGATCAAAAAAGGTAAAAAGATCTAAATTTCGAAAGATTAAACAGCTGCAAGTAAAATTTTCCATTGCAAAATTGTTGTACACCCAAAACTAGACGTTCAATGTTAAATGCAAATATCTGAGAGATCAACACACTTAGTGTAACACCCGTAAAATTAATTTTGTAATTATTTACATTTTAATAAATTTATTCCTAGACAGGTGTTACTGTTCTGAGGCCCATCGTGTGGATTTGTGCTTTTGAACTTGGGCCTTGTCAGTCAGCTTCTGATTTCGTGTCACTGTGCGTGGTTGGCACTGTGCATGTGACATCTGGGCCTGACTATCCATTTTTATCGTAACCATGTAATTATTTGCAATATTGTATAATGATTTATTAATGGATAATCTGTTGTTTCTTGGTTGTGTGAAGTTGTAGTTGGCTTTTTGTGCATCTGTCTGTGATTTGGGATCCATGTGGAGTCTAATTTGAGGATGCACAGTTGCCGCGGTTTGCGTGCTCGTTCTTTCCACTTTTCTTTCTTTTTCCTCTTCTCTCATTCACGAGCCCCACAGACACACTCATCTTCTTCCACAGAAACCCTCCACTAGCCCGTGCCACTACCACTAGCATCCCGTGTTTCGCCATCGTCTCCGACGCGATGGATGGCTGACTTGATGCGAGAGGAGGAGGAGATAAGAGGGAGAGGTGGAGGCGAGCATGTCCGGGAGGGCCGTGATGCGAGGAGGAAGAGGGAAAGGAAGAACGGTGTGCGCGTAGCGGAGGAAGGAGTATTTGGTGTCGTCCGTCGGTGGGAGAAGCCTCGCCGGAGTGCGGGTAGTATCACCGGGGCGCCATCGGAGGTGCGTAGCCCTGTCTCTACATCGTTTACATATTCCCTATTGATTATGCCTCAAGCATGAAAAATCGAGGGAAATGCATGAAAAATTGTAGAAAAATAGTAGGAATGATGGAAATGAGTTAAATGATTTGTATGTGTAAGGATCATGCTAGATTGTGTAAATTTTGTGAGTTTTGAGGAGTTATGCCTTAAATGTTTTAAGGTTTCACTTTGAGCATGTTTGCTTTACGAATTTATATGTTCTTGTGTGGTTGATGGAATCATGAATGGTTTGAGGGGTTTTGAAGTAGACTTGAGGGTCTACATCCCATGATTTTATGGAAATTGATGGTGTATGTTTGGAGGGTCCGATCGGGACTCCCATTTTGGACGAATTTCGTCGTTGCGGAACAGGGGTGTGCCCTGCCTGCGAGGAATTCGGTATACCGAATTTATTCAGTATGCCGAAATCCTAGCAGATTAAGCCAGAACCTGGGTTTTCGGTAGACCGAAATTTCACGGTCGACCGAAATAAGGGGTTTCGGCATAACGAAAAATTTCGGTATACCGAAACAGGAAATTTCAGTATACCGAATTGAAAATTCGGTATGCCGTTTTTGCCCTAAATTTGAAAGTTAAAATGCGAATTTTAATGAATGTTAAGTGGTTGTAATGGTATGGTGGGTTTATATGAATGATGTTTGCCCCGTGTAACAACATGGAGGCATGTGGAACCCCAAACAAATGGATTTGGGTGTGGTATTAGGTCTTGACCCTATAAATGAATGAAAAAGATGATTTTGTATGGTTTTGGATATATGACCCAATTTATGGTTTTAAATGTGATTTTGATGGCTTAAGTTGGGACCCAAGTGGAGGGTCAAGTGTTGCAAGGAAACAGAGTCCTGCAATAAAAAGAATGAAATGGAAAAAAGTATTTGAAAAATTGGAAAGAGTTTTGAAATGGAACACTAATAATGTGTTATGAACAAGACTGTGGTTTCTAAGCTTGAGACAGTGTAGGCTGAGTCTGGGCCTTTGAGCCTAGTTGTTCGAGTCACCGTCGGTGTAGGCTGAGCCTGGATAGTTGTACCTAGTTGTTCGGGTCACCGAGCTCGTAGCGGTGTAGGCTGAGCCTGGACTTTTGAGTCTAGTTGTTCGGATCACCGACGGTGTAGGCTGAGCTTGGGTCATTGGACCTAGTTGTTCGGGTCACCGACAGGAGCGTCAGACAGAGACGTATCCCCATGCACTTATGGAAATGAAATTGAGGCCGGTTGGCCGGGGCGGTGACATCCCGCATGGGGAATCTCATCGCGGCAGTGCAGGAAGGTTGGGGAAGAATGTCATCGCCAACTGCTTGTGTGCCTGGTTACCCCTGATCAATGTAACAACTGTAAAGAAAAGTGGAAATGAATAAAGAAAGAGAAATGTGTTTTGGTCAGGATTGGACTTGTGAAATGGTCCTAAAATCCTAAAAAGAAATGATAATGTTTTAACCAATTGTCAGCCAATGTTTATGATATGATTTTGAGCCCAATGGGGCATTGTGTTTTAGGCTGAATCTGGTTGGAAATGTGAATTTGAAAGTGTGTTTTGGGAAGAAATCTCAAATATTAGAAATGGAAATGTTTTGGAAAATGAATTCCAAAAGTTTTTGAAAGGAATGTAAATGAATGTTTTGAAAGAAAATGTGATCTTGGAACAAATTTCCAAAATGTTTGAGAAAAGAAAAGCGATATGGTTTTTGAAAAAAAGAATATAATTTTGGAATTGAATTCCCAAGAGATCTCCAGTGAAAAGGAAAGATGATTTTCAAAAAAAAAAAAGTTTTGAAAGGTGATAAGAATGAGTTTTATGGTTTTGCCGAATTTTTTGTAATTGTGTGTTTTGGGGCGCGTACTGAGTGACTTACATGTCACTCATGCGTGCTATTTGGTTTTCAGGTGCAGACCATGTGCAGCCGAGTTCCGGTGCAGGAGTTGGAGCTTCTAACTACTCATTGTGATCCTGAAGGTGAACCTTAGTTACAGTTATAGTTGTTCTGTAATTTTATGTAATTATGCTTGTGATACTGTGATTTGGTAGCGTGCCCGGGATCAAGGCGTTACAGTACATTGTGACATTGTGCTTGTGAGCCTGATGTGGGTCTATGTGGGACCCACGTTGTTGGCCAGTTGGTGGGAGAGTTTGGTGCAGTTGTTAGCTCGTACGAGAGGCTAGTGGTTGCACTGTGCATGCATGCATGCAACTACCACTTTGGACGTATATTTATATGCATGGCCGAAGAATCTTTCTCCGCACCTGTCCTTCTCTCCGTCTTTGTGCGTTCATCCTCCTCTTTCCAAGCATGCCATCTCCTTCGCCTCCGTCACTCGCCTTCCTCCTTCTCTCTCATTCCACCCCACTCACCTCCACCCTCTTCCTCCCCCTTCCCCTGTCTCGCTCCTCTTCCTCTCATCCATTTCTCCCCTGTTCAGTGTGCTCGAGAGTTGGCGAAGGCGTGTGGCCGTATGTGGTGGTGCGCGGAGCTCCGGAGTGGCGTCCTTGAGGTCGTGGAGTGGCCGTGGATGCGTGGTGTCGTTGGAGTTGTCCGGAGACCGGAGTTGGGTCGCTAAAACACGCATTGCATGTACACACCTCCAATCTATATATAGAGAGCATAAAAATGGTAGAAATTGATAGGATTGTATGAAATTTAGGTAAATTTACATTCCTAGAATTTATTGTGAATTTACGATCATTTATGCCGATGGTTAAGATTTGGGTCGTTTTGACCCTTATGCCTTTGCGATTTTATATCTTAATGCATGGTGAATGGTTTTTGATTTTGTTTATTGGGAATTGGAGTAGACTCAAAGGTCTACATCTTACATTTTATGTGAGATTTTTGGTAGTGGTTTTAAGGGTATGATCGTCGGTCCTAATTGGGTGCTTTTGAACAGTAGGGTTTGGATCGTTTTCTAGTTTTTCGCGTAGAAATCGACATACCGAACTATTTCGGTATGCCGTTTTTTTGTCAATTTTGGTCCTCTGGTCGAAGTTTGGTCGTCTGATTTTGGACAGTTGACCAAATTAGTGGATTTTAGTCGACCAAACCATTTTCGGTATACCAATTTTTGCCTGAGTGTTAACCGTTAACCTGATTCGGTTGACCGATCCAAATCGATCTACCGAACTAGGGATTTTCGGCATACCAAATCCCATTTTCAACATGCCAAATCAAGCCTCAAAGATGTTTATAAAATATAATTTCTAAGGTTTTTCTGGATTAGTTTGTATTGTCTCATTGAGATGGGATTGTGAGCCATCAGTGGTGGTCCCTTAGGACATTTAATGTGCCGTTTTGTCGAGATTTTGGAAGAATTTCCAAAAATATAAAATGGTTTTGAAAATGATTTCAAAAGAAATGAGTTTGCAAATTTGGAAAATAGTTTCCCTAGTTTTCTGTGTGCGAGCCGAGACAGTGTGGGACCTTGTCGTTGGGATCAGGAAATGTGACGACATTCTCGAGTGGTGGGCCACGGCTCCCTGGTTGAGGTTGGAGGCCGAGATACCTGAGGTTGAGGGGCGTCAGATCCTGGAGGTATGAGACTCCCTAATTGTCATTTCAAGGCTAGGGTTGTGGTCCGCTGATTGAGGTGCCTTGTGGCATGATAGGAAGGAATGATGCTCCTGCTGTCACTGTGAGCACTGAGGTTCGGGTGTTGTCGGGTGTGGAGATATGACACTCTCTCTTGAGCACCGTTTATGGAGGACGCCCTGAGGAGGCGTACCCTGTGGTGGCCAATGCGGGTGGGACACGTGCCTCGTAGCTAATAGCGTCTTGAGATACAGGACAGTCTTCTCAGAGAGTGATTAACTTTGTGAGGGTTCTCTAGGTAGGGAGAATCACGGAACGGTAATCGCTCCTGCACAGAATGGCTTCATTGTAGTAGTGCAAGACGCCGTGGTCGCTCCTTGGTGGACTGCTTGTGGCTAGAGTTTGGTTGCTTAGCGCTGAGCTTCCTGACTCATTATGTGTGGTTTTGGCCATTGAGGGTCGTACTTGTGGGTTTGGACTAGTAGAGCCCCATTTGTTGTTTTGGCCGATGTGGACTTGGCTTGTTGGATTTGAGAGAAAATGATTTACGAAATAAATTTAAAAGAAAATTAATTATACTTTTGTTTTCCTGTCTTTTTTGTGGAGTGCGTGCTGGGTGACTTCTGTCACTCATGCATGTCCAAGTATTTTTGGGTTGCAGGTGCAGACACGCAGAAGGTTTAGCATAGTGCATATAGCTCAGAGTCTCATAGTCGTACACTTCGGTTCCTAGTAGTTTGTTATTTTCTGTTTAGCTTTAATTTCCTATAATTTAATTTGTTTAAATTGTTACGGGAAATTCGAGACGTGACACCTAGGCTGTCAATAGGAATATTCCTCCAATTAATTAGGAAACCAAACATAATTACGAGTTAATTGGCATTACGCATGATTAAGGGAATCTTCCAAAAAAAGAAACAATTTAAATTCAAAAATTTTCCAAATGAGAAAAGTGACTATTGTGGCATTACTGAGTTGTCAAGTGTAAAACACTCAGAACTAAACGTTCTATGTTGAATGTCCAAAATCAGTCTTTCAACACCTTTAGGCTAAAAACTTACCGAATTTAGATGCCAGGTCAAATATGGGTCAAATGAGCCATTAAATGAGATAATACTGACTTCTAAATAATGTAAAAGACTAATTGATATTGATAATGATTTACGTTAACTCCAAATAAGGAAAGTTTGATAAAATTGGAAGAAAATGACTTAGAGGTGTTGTATGCCTAAATTTGGGAGTTCAACGTTGAACGCCAAGTTTTGAAAGTTCAACGACCTGGACTAGTAAATGGGCTTTTGAAGAGTATTTGGATTGAACAAAAGACTTTTAAAGATAATTGAGACCTGCTATGATGTAATGGAATTTAATAAAGATAAAGGAGTGCCAATGCAGGATATCTATAGACACTTGATGTGTCAATTTTTTGGATTTTGAGGGATATAAAATGGTTTTGGAAAAGAATTTTTTAGAGAAATAGTCTATTTTGGAAAAGGGATTTCTGTGGTTTCTATGTGTGGACCAAGATACCTTGGGACATGCTACATGGACTAGGGAATATAATGACATTCTCGGGTGGTTAGGTGCATCACCTAGGCTGAGATTGGGAATCAAGATACTGTAGGCGAGTGTTCATCTGGTCTTGAAGGTATGTTGACTGTCGTCCACGAGGTCAAGGCTGAGATTCGCTAGTTGAGGTGTTGTTTGGACTTCGAGGTGTGATACTCTGGTTGTCACTGGACACTGAGGCTCGAGGTACAGCTGAGTGTGGAGGTATGACACTCCCACTATCTAGGTATCATGTGGAGAACGCTAATAAGGCGGACCCTATGGTGTTAGCCAATGCGGGGGTTTGCACGTGCCCCATTGTTGTAGTGTCCTGATTGATAGGATAACCTTCCCAGGTAGGGTTGACTTTGTAAGAGTTCTCCAGATGAGAGGACTTCGAGACGGAATCGCTCCTCACAAGGTGGCAGGTCCGTGGTAGTGCAATGCAACTCGGTGGCTTCTTGTAACCAAAGCTGGTTATCTGGCATCGAGCAACATGATTCAGTGTGGTTGTGATTTTTGGCTAATATGTCCCGTGCTTGAGGTTTTGGCCAGTTGGACCGTGTTTTGGACTGTTTCGGTTTGTAAGGCCCGATTTTGCTATACCGATATTTTCCTGATATAATTGTGTCTTCAGAAGAAATATAAGAAAGTTTTGAAGTCGAGGTTTGTGATTTTGCCAGTAAGGTCTGTGTTTTCAGACCTGGTGGATTTGGTAGTGAAAATGATTTCGAGATGATTTAAAAGAGAAAACTTGATTTTGTTCTTTAAGTTTTTTGTGGCAGTGTGTATTGGGTGACTTTCTCGTCACTATCGCATACTTTGTGTGATTTTTATGTTGCAGATGCAGACCAGCAGCTTTAAGTGAATCTAGTGCATATTAATGGAGTCTTGTAGTCGCACACATAGATTCCTGGTTGTTAGATGCTTTCAATTAGCCTTTAATTTCTTGTATTTTAGCATTTAATTATTGATGAAATTATTTAGACTAATGTATTTGTGTTGCTAGTGACGTGGGTTGTTACAATACGAGTCATTTTAGTCATTCTCCACTATTTTCATGGATTCATTTGTATTTTTTATGTTTGATTGATCCTCATTCCTTGGATCATTTTCTTAAATACTATTAAAGTAATCATTTTCTATTACAGATAATAGTTCATCTTTATCTTGAATATGCTATTCTTTCTCTAGATTTTCTAGAAAAGTAGTATCTAACAGAATTCATTAGAGTTTGGTTTTTCTGTTCCACCACATTATTTTGTTGTAGTATATATGGTTATGGTATAGTAATATGTCTTTTTAGTCCAAACTCTTAACAATATGATTTAAATTCCTTAATTCTTTAATGTTTCTTCCAATTTACTTTTCCACTTCTGTTTTCTATTTCCTAAAGCAACTTAACACTTCTGTTTTATATGAGATTAAATGAACATATGCATATCTAAAATAACCGTCTATGAATATTACAAAATCTTCATTATTATTGTATGTTTTCACACTAAGTAGACTACAGACATATGAATGTCTTAAGGCTAATAATTCATTTTCCCTATGTCCAACGTTAAATGATGTCATAGTCATTTTTCCAACTAAACAATGTTGACATGAGGTTAATTCTACCTTATTAATATTTGGGAGAAGGTTCGATTTTATCATTTGTTCCATTTTTTATTTTCCAAAATGAACTAATCTAGCATGTCATAAATTACCATTAGGCATCAAGTACAAAGACTAATTAAAAATGCTATCTACATTATTTATTCCATTATCTATTACAGAAATACGAAACAAATCATATTCTGTAACAAATACTCCCTTGACAAACACTTTATTATCCTTTCTAATAAACACACGTTTATTATAAAAGCGAACTTCTAAGCCATTC
Source organism: Posidonia australis (assembly GCA_024699735.1). Classification (NCBI taxonomy): domain Eukaryota; kingdom Viridiplantae; phylum Streptophyta; class Magnoliopsida; order Alismatales; family Posidoniaceae; genus Posidonia; species Posidonia australis. The sequence goes on from JAMKQA010012870.1 coordinate 32,322, forward strand.
TTTGTGAGTATAGGTACAGAAATAAGATTGTGTCTTATGTCAAATGCATAGAAGGCATCCTTCAAGATCATAATGTTGTCTCCCAAATTTAAGCGGTAAGAGTTGACGCCTTCTACATCTAGATATGTGTTGTTTCCCATGTAAATATGTTTCTCACCAAATTTGAATTCCTTAAAGAATTCTAGTCATTTCTTTATTTTTGTAATATGACGTGTAGCATCAAAATCTATCCAATAATCATTTGAGCTTGATGCAATAATGTTATTGCATTGCACTATGCAAATGAAGATTCTCTTGTTGCCTTTCTATTTCGGTGCTTTGCTTTTGTTTCCATCCTTATTTGGATAATTTGCTCTAAAGTGGGTAAATCAACTACACAAATGGCAAGATCCCCGTGGCATCTTTGACTGTAAATGATTTTTGAACTACGTCCTATTCGATTCAAACCTTCTGTTCTGATATTTGTCTTTCTTGGACTTTCGATGCGTAATATTAGCTTCTTCTAGATTTTACTCTTCCTCCTAATGGCTAGTTGAAGAAATAAGATTGATCTCATTGTTGTAGTCACTATATTAAAATTATTTGGCAAACTATTAAGTAGTTGCCACTTGTAATTTTTATCAAATAAGAGTTCCAACGATAGATAAATCTTTTACCATGACAATCATGTTATTCACGTGTTCCACAATACTCTGTTCCTCTTGCATTTTGTAAGAGTTATACTTTTAAAGGAAGAGTTTGTTAGAAATAATGCATTAATTTTGATGATAACTTATAAGTGCATATTTTCATAAATATTAAAGGATGAAAAAGATTATAAGTGTTTTCTGTATAGTTCCAAATTGTATACAAGTGTTTATTCAAAGTATCAGAAACAGCATACCGAAGACAGAATCGGCATACCGTTTCAGTGAAAAACGGTATGAACAACGGTGCTCCGCAAGATCAAAAGAAGAACTGAAAATGGCATACCGTAGATGGAGCGGCATATCGTTTCAGTAAAAAACGGCATAAGCAGCGGAACTCCGGAGCAGATGAGAAAATGAAGACAATGTGAAACAACGACATACCGTCATAAAACGGTATACCGTTTCAGGAGAAAACAGCAGACCGTTGGATTTTTTGACATACCGTTTTACTCGTGGATTGCAGATTGAAGATTATTTTTGGCATACCGATGCCAAAACGGTATACCGTTGAAGTAGCCGTTTACGACCATTTTATAGACGTTAGACACATCTCGAGGCAATCCTACGGCTATAAATAGGACCCGTACAAGGCCTGATAATGACACCATTGAGAAATACTTGTAATACTGTCTATTGTTTTCAT
>JAMKQA010012871.1:0-39321 GCA_024699735.1 Posidonia australis
AATAAGGGATCAAGGGGTTCGCTCGTTTCAACCCTAAATCCTAATTATATATTTATATATTTTAAATATTTAATAACTTATATATATAATCGGTTCGGTTCGGTTCGGTTAAACCACCCTTAAAACCACAAACCGAACCATAAGATTCGGTTTGGAGATATTTCAAACCGAACCAGACCATTAAATTTAAAAAACCGAACCGAACCACTAAAAATGGTTTGGTTCGGTTCGGTTCAACGGTTTCGATGGTTTGATGCCCACCCCTAAGCAAGAGCACCTGGAACTCAGACACACAGACTTCTAGTGGAGGCCCAATAACAACATTGTTGTTGACAGTTGCATTCTCCTTTACTTATGGCATAAGCATACGTATAATGGAAGAGATGTTCCTCCTCCACACCGCATTAACATTGAAATGTTTGTCGTCTCAAGTTCAAAAGAAACATCTCTTATCCTCCTACGTATCATTTGACATATAAATATCATATAATAGGATATAACAACAGAATCCATGATTTTATACATGTACATACAAATTTGAAAAATATTACCATCATCTGTGCACATTTCAAAAATGGTCTCCTTAGATTCATGTAGGTATGAGAAATTAAACATTGAGCAAGGAACCCACAGAAGTAATGTATCAACCTCTTATTTGGATTTTCCAACAACATTATTACTACCTACAACATTTATATGAATCTTCAAGCTTCAATTGAATATACTCAAATTGAAAATAATTTGATTCATAAAACATGGCATATTAATTGTAGTAAATTTTCTTCATAAAACATAATACATGCAAACAATCGTAGCCATAGCATATTGGTGACAAAATAAAGATTCACGACTAAGCATGCTGCATTTAAAGATCTAGTTAGCATAAACCCCACATTATATCTTGTGGCATAATATTAGAAACAACAAATAGAAAACTAGATCTCACAAATATCAAAATAAACATCTAATCACATTGTATCCTGTGGCATAATACCAGAAACAACAAATAAACAACTAGATCTCACAAATACCAGAATAGATATCTGATCACATCAAGGAAAACTATATCCCAACATTATATCTTGCATTTGAGGTGCAATGATTCTTACTTTAGCTATGAAATTGAGACAGGTTAGTCTTTTCGTTATTTTGGAATAGTTGCTACTTTTATCAATGGCCATATTTCTTCATAGACATTATTTTGTGTTACTTTCTTTCACAATGACATGTAATGTTAGTTTAGGTTTAGCAATGAGATATCATGGCCTCTCTTCCTCTCAAGCATAATTTTATTCCTTAGTTTCTAACTTATAACCTCTAGTTTGTATCAAATAGCTTTATAATTAATGATTTAGTGATTTAAACTTTGCTTCCTTTAATGCTTATTTACACAGGAAATTTAATCTTGCCAATGCATGTCATTGCTTAATTCCAACGCATATTTTTAAGTAGCGAACTAATCTAACAGAGTATGTTTTCTTTTACTAGCAAGTTTCAGACTTCTCATGTTGCATTTACCGAGGAATGGATAAAACTTGACTCTTCAAGTGAAATATCATGCAAAACATTCAAATTTATTACTCATGTTTAATGAAATATATTTATGTCATCCTATAGAATTTTGGATGAGTTATGCTCTCACTAAATTCACAAGTTTCAAGGATTCATGAATTCCAATATGTGTTTAGAATATCTAACATGCTATTTCCAAATTTCACCACATAATCGGAATATTTTGTAATAATTTGCTTTTGATTGGAAGGAAAGATATACATGTTAAGATAAATGGTGAGCTAGGGGTCAATTACATATGAATGATGCTAAATATATGTTGGTATCAAAGTCCTAATCTGTCAGAATATAAGACTTAATCTGTCGAAAGCATACATGCAAAAATTACTAATCTAAGAGGAATCAAAGTCTTAATATGGAAGCTAAAGTATATGTTGGTGTCGATATCAGCGAAGGTACGTGGAAGAGTCTACAATGAAGACGCCCATGTCGTGTGTGTAGCCGAATTTACTAGTGCATGGACGAGGGTGTCGGTGTGCGAATGAATGAAGGTGCAGAGCGCTCAGTTGCCTCTGCATGGACGAGAATGATGTCGAGAGTGATAGGAGAAGACGTTCTTTAAGACAGAGAGGACACTGATCTTGTCGAAGGATAAGACGAACATTCGCCATCCTCAGAGAGTTACGGGAGGGACGGAAACAAACGTTATTACTAACCGAAGCTGAGTTTTTTTTTTGGAAAAAACTACTGTAGATTTGATATGGGAAATTGACTACAGTACCGATTCTGTAGATTTGACATGGGTTGGTGGTTGATCTCGTTCGGAATGGATGGATTTGCAGTTGGTCTTGTTCAAATGCCTGCATATACAGTACCCGCTTGCTCTCACACACATCAGACCGACCCGTTGTCCTGATTTCGTCATTATCGTCTTCTTCTTATGGTAGAGAAAAGTAGCAGAGGAGGGGAGAGGGAGAGATGGACGACTACACGAGGGAGATGATGGACCTGAAAACCCTAGTCACGCGCACGCTCGAGAAGAAAGGCGTCCTCGCCAAAATCCGGGTATGATATCAACCTTCTCTCTCCCCTTCGTATGCAAAAAGTACGAAATCTAGTTTTTTGGTTTATCTACCCTCTTCCACACTCTAGAAATGGTGATTGCTGGGAAAAAAAAAGTGTAGCATTTTCAGCTGGAGAGTAAGGATTGGTGGAAGGATTCTGAGCTCAAAAATGTCGTTTTTTTGTCGTTTCGGAATTTCATGTTGTGGTTGGTTGACCGTGGAAGTCGAAATTTTCGTTTTTTTTTAAAAAAATTTTAACTTTTTGTATTGCAACTGTTGCTTGCTGCGCTTAAGTGGCTCTTGCTTTTGTGGGGGGGAAAACTGACTTTGAATTGGAATTATCATGTAGTTTGTTGGAAGTGTCAGCTAGATCTGCCAGCCCTTATATTCTTCTTTAGTGCAAGGAAGATACATTGTGAAATTTTTGGGTTTTTTGCTCCCTTTCTTGGCGATGCAATAGAGCCTGCAGCTTAAGCTAGTGTTTTGAGAGTCTGAACGTGGAATTTTATCCATCTAATCAAGCATTTCTTCACGAGCTTACCATTTTGATTTTTTTTTTTTTTTGGAAATTGTGCTTAGAGCAGGGCTTTTTTTATTGGTGTCTGTGTGTTGTGATCGTGTCATATGAAGACGATAGACTTGTTGGATCATGAATTGTTCGTGCCAATGTGAGTAATACAAGTAAGCATGTCACTGCATAGGCTGAAGATATTGTTCAGTCATCTAATCTAAAATTCAATAGTTGCAAATTAACGTACAAAATGATGTACAAAAGGATAGAGCTGCTAATTTTTTAGTTATTCGAAAGCAAAAGGAAGATTAGAAGAACTCTCGTCTCTGTGTTTGTGTATGTGAGATAGTCTGAAAACTGAAATGAGGTTGTGTGGTGTTGTTAATTGATCAAGCCCAAGGAAGACTACCTCACATGTTTTATTTAGCATGGTATTAAAGTGTACACAATACAATCAATAAAACTATTGTAAACACGTTGATAAAAAATGACACCATTGGTATTTGCAATCCAGTTAGTATCTGTTAGCTGAGACACAGTTGTATTCAACCCAATCTTGGTAATGCTGTTTTGTATTCATACGGAGTTATCATGATCATAGTAGTACATGGTACGCCTTACATTTCAGACATGACAATATCACAAGACAGCATGATATGCATTCAGTATTAAATTGGCAACAGCTGGTAAATCAATTCTTTCTACGGCACATACGGACTGGCGGTTGAACTGCTGACCGCTGGACTCACCAGTCCTAGTACCATGTCTTGGACCGTTTTTACAGTTTAACTTGTGGAACCAGCGGACTGGCTGGTTGAGCTACTAAATCGGTTCAGCTACTAACAGTTGCCATGCTAATTTCTGGTGTTTCAGAAGGGGAAAAAAAACACCCTAATCCCACAAGTCCTGAATCCACTACAGAAGAGAAAAAAACATCCTAATCCCACAAGTCCTGAATCCACTACAGAAGAGAAAGGGGATAGAGGCAGAAGAAGGAGAAGGGAGAAGATAGGGCTGAACTTGGTATTAAGTATATGCAAGTCTTTTTCTTTTAGTTGGGTACTTGGGCTGAACTTGGTATTTAGTCCTAATACAGAGAAAAGTCTTTTTAACTTTGAACCTGTGACATTCATGCCATTGGCATATCATGTATGTATATTTTAACGTATTAACAAGTACTTATGACATCATGCTGATGGTTGAACTGGTGAACTGAATCGGACCAGTAACAAAAACAGTTCATGCTCCCGTCCGATTCTGATAACATCGCTACAGACTATATCACCTACATGTAAATAATATTCAAGAATATTTTTATCACAAATGGTATTATATGTTCTCTTTGAATTTGAAGATTTAATTCTGTTGTTGAGGCTGTTCTTATGTGCTCTGATGTTGTGCTTCTTGCATTTTGTGGTTACCAGCAGTTACATACTGCAGGGAAGAAAGGACATGTCCTTTTCCTTTATCACATCATTGCCTTATGTGATTGTCTTATGTTGAACCTGGTACCATGTTTTATTTATGTGAATTACTGCTCAAAAAAAGGTTTTATTTATGTGAGTCAGATCATAAAATGCACCTTCTTATGTTGGTCTGCCATCATAACACTTATGTTGTTCCTGTCATCAGCATGGTTCTTTATTGCCATGTCTATAATATATTGCAGCTCAATATCCTTCTGCACTTTATTTAATCCTGTCTGTTTCAGAGTTTGTCCCAACTCCTAATCATAATTTCTTCTTGAGGCCATTTCCCTTTGGGTATGCAATAATGGTTGCGACCAATGGTAGGTGATTGGTCAGGAAGCTTCACATAAATAGTCCCATCAATTGTTGATTCTTTGGTTGGTTAACACATATTATATGGGTATCTTATTAGAGATGCTTGTGTAGAACAAACTTAGCTTCCTTGCAAGCCTTTCATGTATGCTGGAGCAAGAAAAATTGCCTTTTAGTTCAAAATTTATGGATTGTAGGTAGCCTTATGCCATATGTACGATATATAACCCTTAGATCAAAATGTGTTTGCAATGAAATATCACTTGTGATTTGCAATATCATATCGTAGTTTATGCCATTGAACTGTGAATGTGTTTTTTGGATTGCCAATATGATATTTTTCTATTACCAAAGTTTAAGTGCATTCATCCTTTAAATCATGGGGATTTTATTTTTATTTATAGGCTGAGCTACGGGCAAGTGTGTTTGAGGCCATTGAAGACGAGGATCGAGTTCTTGAAAATGAAGAGAGTGTCTCTCCTGCTTTACTTGGTAGTTGCAATGATCGCGCCAAGATGTTACATGCCTCTCCTTCAGGTTTCTTTATTTTAAGAGCAACATGTTTTAAGTATTATAAAGGAGGTGTTAGGATACTAAGATCAAATGCCATTGTGCAATTTTGAAATTTCACCAATGAGTATTATGTTTCAAATCAGTCAAAAACTGCTATTTTCTTACTGGTAATAGCATTGCCCTCTACATTAAGCAGGAAGTAGAAACAAATTAACATATGTGGACATGTGGATTTGGGGTATTGAGGTGGAAGCTACACGTAGGTCAACAAAGTTGTCATTGCTGCTCGTCAATTTGCTTTTATTGACTGACATGATGTTGTTGGGGATTTTCCAACGTTGTGGATTTTCAATTCATTGGATATTTTATTGACTGTCATGTGTGTGTGTTCCTTCCTTAAAAAAACAATGTATCTAGATTAGATTATGTATAGTAAAAAACTCCATGAATGAATAAATTGTATAACATGAAAAATGCAAATTAATACTAATCAGGGTGATTTCCAGCATGCATATGTAATGGTCTATTTAAGGAATGCAAAATAATGGTAAAAAAAATGGCGAGATAGAACAAAATACTCCCTTGACCTTTGATGAGATCTCATTTTTCTCATAGGAATTTCACAACATATAGCTCTAGAACTCTCAATAATGCCTCTCTTTAACCGTGGGTCAAGGCTCTATTATATAGGATTTCGAGGCCATGTCTTATGACTAATTTCATGTTATATCTAGTTTAAATTTAATTATAAATTTAAAATTAGTTTTTAAGAATTCAACATTGATTATCCTTTACTCTCATCGGTCTTAACAATGTCCATCTTGGAATCTTCCCTGAATATTCCCATGTTAACGTGGTGATCTATTAAAGACATATTAAAATAATTATTTTTATTAGTTGCTTGTAGGTGCAGCAACAACTTTTTAAATTTTAACTTTTTAAAATAAATATTTTGATTAGTTGCTTGTAGTTGCCTATAGTTGTCGGTCTTATTTCAATTTTTATTTCAAAATTAGTTTAATATAAGATCTAAAAATCATTTAGATTTTAATCCTGATTTTTAAAATATTTTTCTGAACAAATTCGAAAGAATTAGTTTTCAGTTTAAGATTGCTTATCTTAGCAACATAAATTTAAAAACAATTATCTTAAGAATTAACTTTGAAAATTGTTCAGTCACATGGAGCTTTTAAAATTAAACCAATTCTTGAACAAATTAAATATTTTCTGGATAATCTTTGCTTTTAATATTACTGTCAATTTAAATACTAGAGATAACATTCAAAAAAGTAATATCTAAATCAAAATTTAAAATTCGTTCTAGAAAATTCAGAAATAAATGATATTAAGAAGTGAACGTCCTAGGGTTTCAAGATTTTCTGAATTGATATTAATTTTTATTCTTGATTTTCAAAGATTACAAATGAAGATATTATTTAAAAATAACCGAAATAGGTCCTCAGTGTAATTTCATAATATAATTCTAGAAAACTCTGATAAAGATTATTATATCCAACACTAACCACCTTAAGATTTTCTAGAATTTTCGAAATTAAATATAATACTAACATATTTACTTATGAATTAGATTACATTTATATTTAATTGCTACAAATAGAAATTAATTTTGAAATATATCTAAAAACAGTAATGCAATTGTTATTTAATTCCAAACTTTCAAACCAATACTCCTGAAAACTTTTGAAAATCATGTTTAAAGTTCATTAGAATATTCTAGAATTTAATTATAATTAATAGTTATCTCGGGAAGAAATCTTGAAGTGTCTAAAAAAGTCCAAAGAATGTTTTAAAGCTAGTGAAAGCTTAAAAATACGGGGAAAAAATTGTTAAATGGACAATTGCCACATAGGTATGCAACAATCATAGCCACATGTGAACCTAATGTTTGCTATGGTTTTTGCACACTTTTCCCGATTTTGGTAGTTTTGGAACATTAACCTAAAGAGATGTATTAAAAAAAAGAAGAAGAATGGCGTTTTCCTGGGTGGCATTAGTTTCGTCTGTAGTAAGAGTAAGAAATTTTGGATAATTCTTTTTTATTTTTTCCGTTCAAAAAAATCACAAAAAATTTGATAAAATGATAAAGAAAACATTTTTTGATACTTAAGATACTTAAATCTACCATTGTTTTGAGCTAAATGAGAATATTAGTTGTGTCACAACTAACATACTTGCATTGTGAAGACATGTGATCTTAGACGTCTCAAAGTTCACTATTTTTAGTTAACTTTCGGAAATGTGAAAATGAAATATCTACAACATATATTATACCTAATGAAACATTTGTTAAATGGACAAATAAATGGGAAATTGGTGTGGTTAGCATTTTTACCTAGTATTTATATGTGAATGTACAATAAAAAAAGAGATAAAGTGCATCTACCTTTAAATTACAAAAATTATGCTAGAATTTATAATTTATATGCAAATTTTGAGTGTGTAATTCTTGAGATCATGAAATATGTAACTCCATTATTGATATCAAAGTTTATAAAAGAAATATAAATATATCGTTAATGTTTTTAATCGTTGCAGGAAGACTACTTACTGCACTAGTGTCAGAATACTTGGAGTGGGCAAATCTAAGTCACTCCCTCAAGGTTTACTTACCTGAGTGTAATTTGGTAATCATGTGTTACTTTTCCCCTTTTTTTCTATGTTGCCCATCATATGAAAGAAATTTATTGAGGTCTCTGCTTGTTAATCTAATCCCCTGTTTCATTTTTTTCACTAACAGCAAAAGGACTTTTGGAAAGATGAGTTGAGAGACTTCACTAGCAAAAATGGATATTGTTCAAATAGGACTGCAGAAAATGGCCCTCTACTCTTGGATGTTCTGGACGGTTTTTTAAAATATGAGGTGTGGCGCTAATTTCTTTATATTATGTTTTGTTGCTATCAAGATTGCAAGTACCATTGTTTGACGTGTATCGGTGTATGATTCTGGAAATCAAAATTTCTTGGGTTAAATTATTGTTGATGTATTTATTACTCATTTGTGCAAATTTTGTGTAGAGAAAAATGATCTAATTGCATAAAAAATGAATCAAATAGTATAAATTATATAAATAGACTATGTAGGATACATGGATCCACAGGATCCATTAACCCATCTAATTACTAGCTAATAAAACAATTAACTCTAAAACTTTGAAAGTTATTGCTGCTTGTTTTCTGAACGAGGTTCCAAAAACTAGTTTTGGACGCATAAAACTAGAACACCATCTTTCACACTTTCTATGAATGTAAATTGCAGTGTATCTTTGGATATATGCTATTTCACGATTGTAGTTCTCTGGCTTGGGAAAGGAAACTGTAAAGTAGATAGTTGTTGCCTGCTCTGATTATGTTCTTGTGGCCAAAAGTGAAATTAATATGGTTTAACTCAAATGGGAAATGCAAAAGTTTTCTTTCAAAACCAAGGGGTATCTTTCTCTTTGGCCCTGAGATGCATATTTTAAATATGAAAATAATGATCTGACATAGTGTAATGACCTAATAAGTATTTCTCATTTTTCCCTATATGCATGACACCTCCACAATGATTTTGACTATTCTATTTTATATTAAACAGAACTTATCTCAAGCAAGAACAGTTGGAAGGAGAATAACCACATCAGAAGGGGAGTCTTTGCTAAATAATGAACCCAGGAATGTCCGTAGGCCATCAGCGTCATCATCAGTTATTGGAGGCTTACCTCCATTGGGAAGGTAATGAACATACATCCCATGTCTTGATAATCGAGTAATCCAATCATTTTTGTAATCATGGTGTATCTGTTCCTTTACTCCTTTCTGCGTTGACCGTATGCTTTTATTTTGGCCTGTGCCAGACATGCTCCAACCTCCCAATCTTCTGGTAAGTGTGTCTAGTTGATTCATTAGTTTAATTGACACTCATTAGTCATTTCTTGCCATGTGCTATTATGTACTTAGGCTTCTAAAAAATAACATATTTGGGATTTATTGAGAATTTTCAGATAGGAGAATGGGTTCCTCTCTTGCTGGTTATAAGAAAGACAACTACATTAGGAGATATGATGATGATGAACTTTCCAAAGATGTAATTCAAGCTTCAAATGCTTTAGAAAACATTCAGTTGGATAGAAAAGCTTGGAAATTAGCTACTTCTTGGAGGTATGCCCCCTCTCTCCTCCCTCCTTTATTTCTTGCATGCGACTCAGCTGGGTGGGATTTGATGATAATCTTGATTCCCTCATTGAAGGTACCGGTGGGATATCTAAATTCTTCTATATAGGGTCCCAATTGCTTCTTCCTCATCCTCTCAATTATCTAACCTGCTCCTCCAAGACATTCTGATCATAGTGATTGTGTGGCTACTATTTGGATTAGGGTGAGGAAGAGAAGCTAATTCGAGAAGGAATGCCTCTGGTGGAAGAATTATTGAAATTGGGGCTGTTTGCCAGATGTCATTTTGTGGTGTGTAAAAGTTGTAGAGATAGCCCATAACTGAAAGCTGTCACATATTAGAGGCAGAGGAGAAACGGTCAGAGATGGGAAACTAGAAGCAAAATAGTCATATGAAAAGTGTTAATGACTCATCTCTGAATAGAATATTCTGTCTGTCCACAATGGCCCCATTACTGTCACTACAGACCAAGTTAAACCTAGTAATCAACAAGTAATTTTGTTGTTAGGGATTATTAACTTGTAATAAAAGGTTCGTTTATTCCATTATTTCAAGTGTTTTTTAGGATAATTATACTTAAGAAGTGCAGCACTGTGATATAACCATAAAGATATAAGTTTTTAACACACTGCTTCCTTACATTTAACAGGAATTTAAAAATTCCCTCTGCTTACTGCCAAGCACAATGTTGAATGAATTTCTCTTATTATCAGTTAATTATAGAAAGATTCATGTAAAGTTGTTTTTTTACCTTTCTTCTCTTCTTATCCCCTACACAATGTCGAATGAGAGTACGAGGCCTATCTGCCTACATGTATAGCAATAGGAGAGAGTCAGAGATTTTGTCTCTTTTACAGTTTTGATTCTTTTGAACTGAATTTAGGAGGATGTTCTCATGTTCTCTCTTGTTATGATGTACAAGATAGTGATTAAAGAGAAATAGATAAAATTTGATGGTAGTTCTTCTCTTGTTCTGGTTATATTTTTATTTCACTGCTGCAGACATGCAGGTGATGGGGTCTTAGAGGACGACCACAATGCAGATCGTTTATAATTGCAGCTGCTGTACTGTGCTGTATGAATTCTCCTCTTTCTGGTATAATCTGGAAAACTGGAACAATGTAAGATTACATTGTATAATGCACGTTAGCAACTGTATGACCTCCTATTTTTCACCCTCAAGTCTGCATGTCTCGACACATAATGTGTATTGTACTTTCTCCTCATTTCCATGTCCAACAATTTTTATCCTTTCTAGATGTGATTACTTGCAGAGTAGGGTTGGAACATCTGATGGTGTAATATATAAATGCAGCGATTTCTGTATGAACATCGGGAAAACCAACTTTCAATAGCTTTATTGTTTTATTTGTATCCTTTAGAAAAGAGAAAATATATGTGATTTTTAGTTTCTTCACTAGTATCACGATTTATGATTTTCAAGAATAAGAATGTCATGTCTGCTACATGTTTTTGCAAACACTGCATGACTTTTTGTCTGTACTGTTAGATTCTTTCCACCGGCACTCTTAGACCCGCCCTAAGTTACAAATTCTTTTGAATCAATGTTATCCGGGTTAAGATCCCTGTAACAGTTGAAAATTTAGCGTGTGTTGTTCACAGGAGTACGTAACTATGGAGGATTGGGTGACACACTGACATGATAACACAGACAAATTCTAGGCATACGTGTGTATCAAGAATGGTTTATTCTTGAACCTCACAGGCGACAACCATCATAAAAATTTTCTGGTGTCAGTCATTTGAAATGAGGCATGTTAAAGCATGATGTAAAGTACGTTTAGGAACAATTCTAATACTGGAATATGCAGTCAGGAGCCATAATTTATTAGTATTTCTATTATTTTCGTATTTTGAACCGTTTATGTTTTCTTTCTGCGTAGGATTTGGATGCAAAGTTTCACGAAAATATTTACACTTTGAATGAAAATGACTACTTTATCACCCTTTGTGTCCATCGTGTTTAATTAATTTGTGTCTCTAACCCTTGAAAATTTAATGCTCAGGGGATTAGGATGTAAACTAGTTTAGTCAAGCTGAACATTTGGGCAACCTTTCTACATGCTTGGATAGTGATTTGATTATTGAGCTTAATTTTTAGCTTAGGCACTGTTTGGATGTGATTTTGAAATAAATTTTGGAAGTAGAATCTTGATTTTCTATACACAAGTTGAGGTGAAATAGTTATAAGATTATGGATATAAAATTTAGAGAATATTGAATCTAATTTGAATGTAAATTTTGACATTACTTTTGTTGTTTGAAATGATATATTAACCTTTATGAATTTAAATTTAGTTTGAATAATTACAAAATACTCTTATTAAGTGATAATGATTTACGTGTAAACAATATAATAATATTGGAACATACTTGTAATATGATATATTCACAGTCATATAAAGAATTTATCTTAATATGATGTATTCTCTTATAGATTATGTTTTTCTTCTTAACATAAATTCATTGTAATTTTTATTAGGCAAATTAATGATATTTATGGTAATTTTTGTTAAGTAAATTACGTAAATTCATATTATCTTAGGGAAAAGAAGGTAAATTCATCTTCATAATCTATCAGATTTTACTACAATCATATCATCTAGTCGATTATACAAATAATTTTATTTTGAAACCTACGAAGTCTCAGATAACGTGTATAATCAATCATCGTCAAGCCTCTTAGGTTAAGATAGTGATCATTGTCAAAATTATTTGATAATCTAAAGGTCCATAATCTTAATCAAACGGAGTCGGATCAGATCATTAGACATATTTTTGGCTATCGTACAATTCAGAACTAATAGATAATGATTAGCAATGCTTGAGATTTTTATGGTCACCTTACAATCTAGTGCATACTTCACTTCCTACATAGCATATATGTCAACAAGGATTATCAAGGTGAATACAGAAGAAAGGTGATCTTGAGCTTTTACCTTGCCGAGCCTGACTCCTGAAGAAGAAAATTTCATTAAGCTAAAAAGCGCGAAGCCATTTCACCTGTTGATTGTTGGTCCATATTCAAGGATTTAATACAATTCTATGAGCAAAACAATTGAAATTTTAGATTCATGATTTGTTTCCAGAAGTATTCTATGATTCCAAGCATGGATCTGATTTTCAGGTTGCAGTGCATTTTGAGTGATTCTTATTTCAAATTCACCATATCTAAACAAATTGGCTTTTAAAAATAACCTTTTGATTGAATGGAGGATATTTAGCCTTTTCTATGGATACTGAATCAAGATGTTCAGTTTCCATACTGAATACTAAACTTTAAGATAAAGTTGCAATTCTAACTCCAGGAGAGAGGAGAATCCATGGAGAAAGAACGTTATTACTAGCGTCTCTTGAGTATCCAGTCACACAAGACAAATGATGAAACACAGCAGAAACTTACCACGATTGACTCTTTGCAAATTAGAAGAGGAAGACACACTTTACCTCTTCCTTCGATGTCCTTTCGAGCTACAGATATGGTCATTTTTCATACACGTAGATAAGATTCGAATTTCGTTTTATATTTGTCGCTGGATTCAAATTTTTTTTTTAATGTTATATCTAAAATTCTCCCCGTCATTTTCTGTCGCTGGACTCAAATTAACATTACTTTTATTTTCAATCAATAGTCCACTTCCTTGTGTTTGTGGTGGACAGAAAGCTTCAGAGGTACTCGGTGGTTTCTTTCGTGACTCGAGAGGACAAGAAACTTCCACGAAGTTGCCATGACTAACTCCTGGTTGAACTGTGGTCACGAACTGTGTCAAAAAAAAAAACATGAAGGAACATAACATGGTATTATCCAATTAGCAATAGAATAAGATTACATGAGCAGAAGTCTACTGCATGATTGATAGAGAAATTTAAAAAAAAGGGGGGAAGAAAGAACGTCAGTTAAGCAATATACATGGTACAAGATGAATAAGCAACGTGGGTCCAAAAGTTTACAGGTCCTTTGATGAGACGCAGAAAAGGGATTCCTGAATTGAAAGGATTCTCTTCAAGGGATAAGAAAAGGAGTCCTGAAGAAAAGAATTCTCTTCAAGGTACAACGATGTGACAATACGAACAGGTTCCGAGTGACACTTGTTCTCACTAATCCAGTGAAGTGGATGTCTCGTCTACTCTTGCTGTCATTTTTTCCGAAACATGTCTGATACACAAACTTTTTCAGAAAAAATTAGGTGCACAGTTTTATACTCGTTTGTTGCGATGAAAATAGATAAGAATAGAATTAACTCTGTAATAGAATTTGAAATAGAATGAAATAGATTTATTATATCTTTGTATTTGATATGGAATGAAATTGTAGAATGGAATTGATAAATAATTTCTTTTTAATATTTGATACATAAGAACAGAATCGAAATAGAAATATAAAATTTAGAAGATTAACAACTACATATTAACAAAAATATCCTGTCAATTTGAAAACAAAATTAAAATACTTTTTTCCCATACACACTACAATATACACATACACATAAAAGTTTTAACATAAATAATCTTTTCTAAATTAACATTAACATAGATAATCCTTTCTAAATCAGCATTAACAAAATATTCTTGGTAGAATAAAAAAATTTTGTAGGAAAAAAAGACTAAAAAATATCAATATTCTTTGTAAAAAAAATACATACACAAAAAAGAGAGGAAAAAAAGACAAAAAAGGAAAAAAAATACAGAAAAAAGATGGTTGTAGAAGAAAGAAGGCCGTAGAGGAAGAGAGATGGCCTCGAAGGAGGAGGAGGGTGACTAGACTTGGAAATCGGATCGGACAGGCCTTGGACCATCTAGCCCAGCCCAGGCCCACCACGGCCTCGGCCTGTCTAGCCCAGCACTGGGTCGGGGCAGGCCAAGGCCACCATGGGTCGTGCCGAGCCCACGTGCTAGGCTCCCGTAGATCCGTAGAATAGGTCCATTTTGGCCCGCAAATGAGGATTAGGTCGGGCCGAGATTTTAAAAAAAGAAGGGCTGGGCCCGTAGGTCTGAAATAAAAAAAGTATTTGTAAAGTTCTTCAAGAATGTTACCGTGCAATGATATAAAACATCTTTTGTATTTTTTAATTATTTATTTATTTTTATTTTTTTTAATGTATTAAAAATATTTTGTTATTAATAACAAATTTTAATTTTAAAATTTAAATTTTGACCCAATGGACCAGGCCGCCCCAACCTAGCCCATCGACAGGCCGTGGGTCTTGTCGGACCCATGGTCTGTTAAAAGAGGCTTGACATGGCTCGGCCCGATCCAGCCTGCGGACTGGCCCGGCATGGTCTAGGCCCAGGTGAGTCCTTACTTTTTTGGGTTAGATCAACCCAACTCGGCCCACATTCCACGACTGAGGGTGACAGACGTCGAGAACACGTCACAGAGGAGGAGGGATAGCTGTGAAGAAGGAGAAACGACCGTAGATGAGGGTACATAACGTTTTTAGGATGATTCCCAATGGAATAGGAATCAAATTCCTTACCTTTCGGGAAGGAATGAAATTCCCATGTTCCCAAGGGAATTTCATTCCCATACCTATTCCAAAGATTTCTTTTGTACCAAACATTAGAATGGAATTCTCTCATTCCATTCCAATCCATTGCAGTCTCCATTCCAACGTATCAAACGCTACCTTAGTATAAGAGTTTTTGGATAGTTTTTTGAAAAATTAATAAATATTAATTTTTTAAAGAATTATGAATATTAATTTTTAAATTGTTCAATGATATCTTTACACCTTGACTTTAATTACAACATGAACATAACAAAATGACAATGTGAAGTCTCTCCCTTCCTCATGGTCTACGACCATTGTTGTTGAAATCCGTCATCGTCGTTGTTGGTCGGAATCCACTCCGAGAAGACTGACATGATCGACAATGACAGCACCAGCAGTGACAGATTCTAACGACACTGGTAGATTTTGACAATGACGGCTCCGACAATGACAGCAAATTCCGATGACAACTGTGGTGAACTTTGACAATGGATTCTAGTGGTAGTAGCATTGGGGGTAGATTCCAACGACAATAATGGTGGTTTCTAGTGATGGGGGTGGCGGATTTTGGCAGTGGCAACGATGAACTCTAGTGACGACAATAGACTTTGACAGTATATTCTGGCGACAATAACAATGGCGGTGGATTGTGGTAGCGATGATCGTGGTCTTTGATGACGAACTCCAGTGACATTAATGGTGGCAGTGGATTTTGGCAACTCAATGGTGGTCTTCAGTGGTAGTGAACTCCATCACCAGTGGTGGTTGTTTAAAGACAATATAATCTTTTGATTAACTTATAAATACATGATTGACATACAAACCAAATAAACTTTTCTTTACATCTATAAAAAGCTATAAACAGTATAATTTAACAAAAAATCAGCTTTAGCCTAGGACTGACTGTTTGTGCAGTAGCATTACGGGGACCTTGAGGCGTTAGGAAATTCCAACATAGGTTGCACCTAGACTTTCTTGGTTAGGGTGGGTTGTAGGGTCTCGCTCTGGCCTAGGGTTTAATGATAGGCGAAGTTTGCTAGGTTCTTTGTTAGCAAAAAAAAAAGCAACTTTTTTTAATAAACTTTATAAGAAAAATCATTTCCAAACACAACTTTAAGGTTGGTTTAGCCATGGAATTGAGGTTAGACAATGAGACTTAATGGGATTTGGTCATGTTTTACTGTTTCACTCAGGTCTTGCTTACAATTACCTTTGGAATTGTAAAACTTATTATTTTTTTCCTTTTCAAAAGTTATATGTTGCAATTTTTTTTGTCAATAGTTTGTTAACTCAAAAATACAGAAAAGTTGATCACTGATTTTCAAAAAAATTACGAAAAAAAAACCCATTTGGAACTGTTTTCTTTAGAAAATTACCTTTTTCCAAAAGTTACAGTTCTAAATATACTTCCAAACATTATCTTAAATCCTCATGGAAGGTATACCCTAACCTAACGACCTTCTAATATTCTAACGAGTACATATAACACCAAGAATATGTAATTCCCAAAGAAAGACATAACTAAAGGGGAATAGAGATTGGTACCAGTACCTTGATGGTTATTTGCCAATGGCACATATACAATTCTTGATTTTCAATGTACCTCCATAGATGGATGCAACTATGCCCTCTCAATCTAAAAAGTTCTCTTGTGCCATTGTTAGCACATTGCTTGGATTCAACCCTAACTTTTCTGATGAGAAAGTGAATAGCTTTAAAGAGTAGCTGCTACAAGGTCAAAAGGTAGCAGCATAAATTGTGTAGTGGCATGCAACTTGACCAATCACAAATCTTCTTTTCCGAACAGTTTGATGAATGCATAGGATCATTTTTCAACTTTCAATTTCATGGTTTAGATAATTTCAAAAACCTACACCAAATGTTTCACATCTCGTCTCAACTGTTGGATGATACCATTTGAAGTGAAGATTACTTCATACATAGGTCCTATCAACCATGCACGCTTAATTGGTAGTGTATGATATGATATATGATTTTATATACATGTTTTGACCTCCAACATAAAAACATGGACCCAAGAATTCTGTGCGAAAGGATGGTGTCAGCGATGGAATCGGCAACAACAATCTATTTGTGATCATGTAACAACAGCAATCCTGGTTTTTGTGAGTTCTTTGTGTATACTTAGTTTTCTTCCTCAATCTCAGATTTATATTTTTATTAACTTTGAAATATACTTAGAAAAGAAAAATGATGAACTAGGATCAATGCTTTGAACCGCGCAACTTAGGACTTATTTGTTTGTGGACTACTGAATCTAGATTATTTGTTCAATTGATGGTTGAACGTTAACAAACCAATAGGTTACTGACATGTGGATCAAAAATGTAACCAAAAAAAAAATAGTTTGATGAGAAGAAGGGGAAAAAAAACTCAAAGTTTCAACTTTCTAGATTTTTTGTGTCACACCATAATCCAACTCTTTGTTTTTTTTTTTGTTATCGGTTTAGATAAATTTTTATGCATGTCTCAGGATTCGAACTTGACATCTGTGACGAGTTTAAAATTCTCCCGATCACTGTGACAATGAACCATTGTCAATCCAACTCTTTATTAAACCGACCCTTAGCTTGGTGGTTGGTGAATACCTGCAAATGACAGGAAAAACCAATGACCTCGAAGGAAAAGATACAGATGGACGATACGCAATTCCTGCTGGAAAATAAAAGAGATCCATTGCATTGGTTCTTCCCGTTTTCATGATTTCTTGTGACTTATCAAAAAAAAAAAAACTCCCATATTTCTTAGCAGGTCCATCAGACATTTGATGTAAAATTTCAAGACACCTATCATGTTTCTCTTATATCATTGCATTCAAAATTTTCTGAACAACTGCTCTTCTCTAAAACATATGGAGTTTTTGTCATACATACTGGTGAGGTTAACAAAGTAGCATACAGACAATGTCTCATTGTCATAATAACTGGGAGAACTTCAAACTTACCACAGGTCTCAAGTTCGAATCTTGGAACATGTGTAAAAAATTTTCACAGTAGTTAGAAGATGGTATAAACTCGCCACGCCTCCTTTCTCTAAACCGATAACAAAAAAACAAAGTAGCATACAAAAATCGATAGTGTTACAGTTACACTACATTTTTTAGTTTGAGTAATGAATCTATCATCATTTTAACTTTAAAAACAATTCATGAAATTTATAGTAAGGTGCTAACCAATTTTATTTCCACGTCCAGCTCACTAATAATAGGAAGAAAATATAGGTAGATATATATTCAGGTACTTGGCAATTGTATCTGGACAACCATGCCGTCCCAAATTATCCTAGGCTACATCCCACCACCAAACGGGGTTGCAGTTTTGGATTCACCATTACCTCTAGGAAGAAAGCATATCGGCCTGCGTCCATTTTCTCTGTCCACGTGGGCAGATCTCCTCGATCAACGCGGATCCTCCCCGAGACGACCCGAATACACGAGCGCCCCGCTTTTGATCTCCATCCCCTCGGATCGTTCCCAAGCCCCAGATCCGGCCACGTCGGACACCCCCACAGCCGATATGGACCTCCACTTGCTCCACGTCACCCTCCGATCTAATATCTCCTCGGCTCCCCAGTCTTCCCTCCTACCTCTCCAGTCTCCACTCCTGTCCTACCACCTGGAAGCCCTAGACCGAACCCCTTCCCCCAAATCCCTCCTCTTCCCGTGCAAGCCGTGACCTTGTTCTCCTTCCCCGGAGCATCTTCGGTTGCGGTTCCGGTCTCAGTCTTGTTCTCTCCGGCGAGTCGGAGGTAATTCTGCTGTTCTACTGGTTCCTTTAAAAAAAAAAAAAAAAATCTCTTCCCCAATTTAAGGGTGTGGTTTTGTTCTGATGGATTTTTGTTAGGGTGAGGTGGGGGATCTTGAAGGCAACGGAATGTGTCGGGTGATAGAGGGGAATTTTTCGTGGACGACGTATTTCATCGTAGGGCTCTTCGAATCCGGTTGATGGGGAGTGTGTTGCCGCACCATGTGAGCCGCGGGGAAGGCGGCGGGGGGAGAGGGGAGGCGGAGCTTGATGGTCTTGCGCGGGAGGAGAGTAGTAGGGGCGGGAGGGAGGATGGGGTTGGGGGTGAGGGGCGGGATTTGTCGGAGGAGGAGGAATCGAGGATCAGGGAGGATGAGGTGTTGGCGGTTAAGCAGGACGGTGGCTTGCAGAAACAGCTGATCCCGCTGCCATCTGCCGCTCCTCCTCAACGGCAGCAGCAGCAGCAGCAGGTCCCTCCTGGTCCGTTAGTGCGGTGGGAGAGGTTTCTACCGATCGGATCTCTTAAGGTTTTGCTGGTGGAGAATGACGATTCCACCCGCCAAGTGGTCAGCGCTTTGCTCCGTAACTGTAGCTATGAAGGTCAGTAGCTCTTTTTTTCTTCACTTTGCTGTGTTCTTATTTTCATGTCATGCCCCGTGGTTTGTGAATCCGACAGAAGTTGAAATTGGCCTTAGTTGATTTATAGTGATATAATTGACATTTTTCTGTTTCCAATGAACAAAACTTCTTCTTTTTTTTGGCATTTCATTCTTAGGAAAATCAGTTTTGCTCGTTTCAAAATGGTGTGATTTTTTGTTATGTGATTCATTATCTTTGTCACACCTGGATTCACTCTCTCTAATGGTACTACATTTTTACCGCACAGTCTCAATAATTTTGTATGTCGACCTTTAGTTTTATATTTGAAGGTGATATTACTGCTCTTAATTCACACCTGTTGTCTTGTGCTTGGGTTAGGAGGTCTGATTGGAATCCTGTTGTTGAGTGTTTCAAAAAACATCTCGCAGGGTGGAAGGGTAGGTTCTTATCCTTTGGGGAGGGGGGCGTTTAACCCTCATTTTTTTTGTGCTTTCTAATTTGCTTATTTACTTCCTTCCCAACTTTTAGATCCCTGTTTCTTTGGTTGGGAAGCTGGAGAGTATTTGAGGAGGTTTCTTTAGAAAGGTAGATGGAGATCCTCTGGTTGGGAAGCTGGAGAGTATTTGATCACTATTTTACAGTCAAGTTAGGCACATTGTTTTGCAAGATCTTCCAATGTTTTGTAGAAGAATAAAACAAAGAATATATACGTTATACCACACCAAAAAAGGATAAAGCTCTGGGTCATGAATTAGCCATATCACATAACACAAGATTAAGATTATGACAACCACATGATGTATAAAATGGTCTAGGATTTATATCTAGAAATCTTTTTTGTACACCTTGGTTTTTACCTTTCATGTTAGATCCATTATCGTATCCTTGACCTCTTATATCATCTATATCAAGATTATGTTTTTTCAATGCATTCATAAGCTCATTAAAAAGACATTTTTCAGATGTGTTATCTACTTTTAAAAATTCCAAAAAGTACTCCTCATTTTTGATTGGACTCTTCATTTGTTCTTGATGGCTTGTGTCGGCAGTACAATCAACAGAAAAATACTTTGATTCTTTTATTTTTTTAAATTATCACACTTTTAACCACTGAAGCTAACATTTCTGTCTACTCGTTTTGAATTAAATGACTCAAATAATGATTATGAAGCTCATCATTTTGTATTTGCCTAAGATGTTCTTGCATCACAGGATCAATTTCTACAATCATCTCAATTGTGCTCAATAAGTTCCCATTGTTGGATTCATAAATCTTCTATTTTTTCCCTTTAAATGCAAGATTACATTTAGCAAGATGTTTCACCACAACAATGATCCTCAACAACCTTTTTTTTGAAAAAAATCTCGATCATTCAATCCTTTATTGACTAGTTGGCTAGTACTAGTTTTCGTACTGAACAACTTTCAACAAAAACAATACACTTTGTTTGCTATTTTTTAGTACACTAGCTATTCTCTATCATATGTTTCCCCATTTGCTAGTTTTCTAGTGTAAAATTAAGTAGAGAAGTATTTATTGATTTTGTTAATTGGAAAAATCAAATTATTTTCTCTAATGGGCCCTCTTTCAACCATTATATCTCTAAATTTTATATCAATGTTTTCCCAATTTCCTAGGTCATATATATCTTCTTGAACATAGTGTATCTTTTTTTGTTCTGATTCTTCTCCAGTTTCCTCATCAACTATATGAGTCATATTTTGTTTCTCCTCATTAATGATTGAAGTATTTTTTGCTATTATTTGACCATCATCACCTAAAATACTTCTAGAGAAACTAATGTTTTTTCAATCACTACTTTTCTTGAACTAGATGATGAATTTTGTTTATTCAAAATGAACTTATTAAGAGCTCCCTTTTGAGATTGAGTTAAATTTTCAATTCTTCTCTCTCTTTTTTTCAACTTTTCTTATCCACTTGGGTATTTTCTATTAGACATGATTTAGAAATAAACACAACAAATATACAATCAAATCTTAGGAAGTAAAAACATATAAATAGACAATGTGGTATAGAAAGATATGACCTTAGTGTATTGATGATCAACACATGGTTACGGGATTTGTCAACTGTAGAGGAGGCGAAGAAGAGTTGTTGTTTGTGAGAACCCAAGAATAAGAAGAGAGAGTAGCTGTTTCTTGAAAGAGAAGTTAGAAAAGGAAGAGAAAGTTGTCGTTTGTGAGAAGAAAGAAAAAAGTCGAGATAATGGGGGAGAGAATGTGTGATAATGAGGAGAAGAGATGGAGAGAAATAACGTTTTTTATAAGGTAAGTTAAATTTGAAAAGGTTAGTTGCTTTGTTTTAAGGAAGGTGGAGAGAGAAAATCTGGATATTTTGTCGTTTTGAATTATATAATTTAATTGGAGAAATTTTAATGGAGAAGTTATTACTGTTTTTATTTGGCGTAATTAATTAAAAATTAATTATTTAGGGGCCTCCCATATTTGGGGGCCTAATGCAATGGCTTTGCCTACTTAATGCTAAAGCCGCCCCTGCCTAAAAGGAGAGGTTGATTGCAGTTACCAATGAGGTTGAGTGTGGAGATGACAAGTCTAGGAACGAAGACTATTAGAGATTAGTTTCATATTGGAGACTATTAGCGATCAATCCTTGATAAATTTTGATGACATTTTCTTTTTGTAAGTATTGGTTTGTGTGATGTACTTCTTCGCAATTGGCTGCAAGGTCTTCTAGTTGTTTAGTATGGGTTTTTTGGGACTTTTCATACTTCGTATTGGCTTTTTTTCTTGATAAGCCTAACATTTCCTTGTATTTCTTTTAAAATGTTTTTCAATAATATTTTTTTTCTGTTTATCGCTCAAAAAGTGAGTATTGGTTTGTCTACTTAAAGGGTTAAATGTACAAACATCTTTTTTCATTGTCATCATCTTTTTTCTTCCTTTCTATGTTCTATATTGTTTTGGTATTAGATCAAGGTTAATCTTTTCCATTGTTCTCTTTGTAACCATGAGTAAACACAATTCCACACTCCCAAACCAACTATGATACCGTGTTATGTGCACAACTCCAATGAATAGGTATAAATATGTTACAACATAGATTCCAATGTGGATTGTGCCGCTATATTCACATGTTCACCTATTGGAGCTCTATTTACAACCATATTCTCCTGCCAGATTCTTCCCATCACCCTCTTCGTATCATCTTCAGGTCATCTCCTTGTCGTCATCCAAAACTGGAAATCGATCAGTAATCCTCTTCCTATCATCTTCAGCCATCTCGTTGTCGCCATCCGAAACTGGAAACAACCTGTAATCCTCTTCGTATCATCTTTGGGCCATCTCTGTGTCGCCATCTAAGACGGGAAACCCTAATCACTGAAAATCAATAGGAGGAGACAATGGTCTTCCACGGATATTTTAAGCTAGTCACATGCTATGATGCATGGACTCAAATACGTGTACGACTTTTGGTAAAGAGTACACGTATGGATACTAAAATTTTTCTATTTGTAAGACTAAGACAGTGATACGATTATGAGCATCCTATATGAAGCTTCATATATAAATATGAGATACAGACATGAGTATGGTGAAAAAATTCAGATAGTTTTCTAAATTTTCCCTCATTATTTATAGGTTATTTGATGTACATGCAAATTGCTTGCATAATGACAGGCCAGCAGTGACTTAGGTGAGCCTAGTAAAGAAGACGGCCCAGACATAAATCAAAAGGAAAAACCAATTCACTAGTAGAAACCAACTCGAAGTCGTCAAGAGAAACATTAAACCAAACTCATGTGTGAGTTTTAGTTTTCACGTGAGGCTTTTTTGATAGAAAAGACACAATGACCTCCTCCTCTCCTCTTCTTAACCAAAAAACCCTAGGGTTTCTCCTCTTCTTTGATAACAACAACTTTGTGGGTGCAACATGGTAGAAGTGAGCCCCTAAGATGGAGGAGATGGTGAAGACAAAGTGTCTAATGTATCCTGTAGTCGAAAGGTGTCAGGTATCATAGTTTACATGATTCACTTTTGTGAGTCATGTGACATGGAAAACCCCACACACTTACATATTTTACTTATTTTGTTAATCAGAATAGCCCTTGTATATCTTGTTAAATCCCCATGTTTTATATTTTCCAAGAAAGCATACTATTTCTTATACTTTTACCTGTGTTCTAAAATGGAAAAATTGAGTTATTTGTTACCATACCTGTGTCAATGCTCACACTCGTATCTGTGCAAGGGCATCATACCAAGCCATTGTTCTTTGTGGATCACTGTTCACATTTGTCAGAATATGACCATCAAAAATACTGTTCACCGAAAGAGTTACCGCTACAATTGGAACAACAGTTCCTTGCAATTGGAGTTACTGTTTGCTTGCCTGAAACACTAGCCATATCCATTAGACGCACCAAATCACTGTTCAACATTGTTTGTTTGTGTAAAGAAGATATGGTGATCAATTTTGTCCCATGTCAATTGGCTGGAGAATTAGTTCAATTCTTTTGTGGTAAAAATGGACTCCTTAATAAGTGGGTTTGATCAATTTGGGCAAAGATATATGTAAAGAAAGAAAAACATGAGTACATGACAACATCTCGCTTTATCTAGAAGTGTTTCTCTCCTTCAACACATTTCATTATGTAGATTTGTGTTCCTGCAAAATATGACGTAGAATTCACACAATTGATATAAGGATGCATGAACATAGAAGAATATACATTTAAAATTTAAAATTTGGCTTATATGATGTATGTTTACAAAAAATCTTTGTGCACGTAGGAAGCATGGGCACTTCTGTAGGAGGGCTGCTACCTGCGTTGGACAAGTTTTGGACAGGGATATGGTTAGGATAAGTTTCAGACATGAAAAAATTGTTCTCTTATTCTACTTTCACATGCATGCGATTGAAGTATGCCCCATTTTGATGACAAAATGCTAAGGAGTGACCTTAAAAGTTGCAGAAATCAGTATGATGATAAAGAAGAAAAACAGGTGCATACCAACTTGAAAGTGATATCAACACTGAGGAAGATCAAGTGCATTAGCAACAAAGCATATATGAGTCAATTGATCACGATGATATTACACAGAAGCCTATGAAGATGATAATCATGATATGAACATATAAAATCTACTGTAGCACATAATTTCTTTGAGTTATCTTATTTACTTTTCATTTAAGCTTTCGAAACAAATTAGGAACCGATTTCTTCTCATAACAAAATCGATTTCCTTTTCAAGTTAATATGGGCTTATCTATTTGAAGGCAGGTGCAGCCCACAATGTAGCATACTGGATTATGACAAACCCTTCTTCTATTTTTGCACCATATTGCATCTTCTTTTCATTTTTTCTTCTATTATCCACATTACTGTCTACTTTTATATTGTCGGAATCACTTGTTGGACCTAAGGGCAAGAGGCCAAGTTGTGAGTATATTTCCTTTGAGCGTAAATTCAAAAGGATTAGAAATTTAAGGCATGTCAACTACGATAATTCATGATAGGCTTAATCTTTCTTGATATTGGATAAAAACACTTCCAATTGAAAATCAAGGCAATCACTTGCAAAGTATTATATGAGTGCCTTTTTGTTTGTTTTTATTATTTCATGGAAGTTTTTGTTGCATGTGATAATATAGATTCCTTTACGATTTACCTTATTCTTCTATTTACGACTCTTTAGAAGTACTATTCTACTAGCTTTTGGTAGCTCTTCTTCTATTCCAGGTTATTTAGGCTAATATTTTCACATTTATTAGTCAAGGGTCGACATCAGGTTAACTATTGTAAAAATTTACAAAATTGTATCTTAAGCTAGTCTTTATGTCCAACTCCATCTTGATGAAATAAGAGTGTAATATGTCTATATGTGATTTGATCCTCAAAGCTAATGCATAAATTTGTAACCCTATTTAGATTTATGATAATGATTCCAAGTGTAGAGCAAATTTTGCCTTTATGTGGGTATATATTTTTGTGAATTCGCAGTTGGACTGCCTCTTCTATAATTTAAATTTTTTTAGTAGCCCTCTTTTATAATTTAAGTTGATCATAATGTTTCCTAGGCAATAAGCCAATAACAAGTGTTATGCTTCTGTGCTATGAAACATATTTCTGATTTTTGTTACTATTTTGCAGTAACTGCTACAGCAAATGGCCTGGAAGCTTGGAAGATATTAGAGGATTTGACTAATCATGTTGATCTTGTTTTGACTGAGGTAGTCATGCCTTGTTTATCTGGCTTTGGTCTTCTATGCAAGATTATGAACCATATGACTTGCAAGAACATTCCTGTGATTAGTGAGTTTCTTCTGGCATCATTATCTTTTAAAAAGCAAGCTAAGAATTTCATTTAATTTGAAACTATTACCTTTAATCACTACATTTGATGAGTTTTATGTGCAGTGATGTCGTCTCATGATTCTATGGGTATAGTTTTCAAGTGTTTATCAAAGGGTGCAGTCGACTTTTTAGTGAAGCCTATCCGAAAGAATGAGCTTAAAAACCTCTGGCAGCATGTTTGGAGGAGGTGCCACAGTGTGAGTTTATACTCTATGTTTAGATGGGTCACATGATCAATTAAATATTTACCTCAAGTTGCAGATTATGCAAAATAGAGTGGGTAAAATTTGTCCAATTCCTCTGTTCATTTGTTTCTGGATTCACTTTTGTTGTGTCATATACTGTTTGTTATCTGAGTTGTAGTTCCCCTTATGCTTCTTTTACAACCTTATTTCATGCACCAACTTCTTGGTCCCTCAAGTCAAGTGGTAGTGGCAGTGAGAGTGGCATACAAACTCAAAAATCTGTGAAGTCAAAGAGCATAGAATCTGACAACAACAACGGCAGCAATAGTGAAGATGATGATACAAGCACTGGCTTGAATATCCCAGATGGCAGTGATAATGGAAGTGGAACGCAGGTATGATGATAAGAGCTGTTTTTTTTTGTTTTTTCACTAGTTACATCACTTCTCGGCTTCTCAGAAACAAGTTGCATGTAAGCATTACACCAAAGAAACTATAGTGAATCTAATTAAAAAAGACTGTCTGTTACTCTCTACAACGTTATTGCTTTACTAAGTTTACCTTACCGTATTTCATTCGATTGACTTTCATGTAGAGCTCAAACAGGCTATTTGATGCATTTGTATCTTTATAGCTTCAATCTTCTTGTTTATTAAGTGGTCACCCTCTTATACCTTTTGAACTCAGGACTGCGAAGTTGGATCACAGATCCTAAATATCCTTGTTGAGATAGCAGGTCATGAGTGGTCCCTTCATGAGATACCTATATCAGTTGCAATGAGATCTGGTTCTTTTTTTAGTGCTAATCAAGAGTTTATTTAATTGAAACCCAAGGAAGAAAGATAGGGGACATGCTTATCAAGATGATAAGCTGAACAAGGAAAAATAAAAACGACAATGTGCACAATAAAAATGCAAAAACAACAATGACAAAGGAGAAAAAAAATCAACCAGGCGGCATCTTCTCCAACCAATCACAAACAAAAGCATCTATGTCCTCAGAGGCGTCCACAAACGAAAACCACTCCATAATAGATGTAATGACTCTTTCCCTAATCTTCTCCAAGCAATGGCATGGTCTTGAAATATATTCACTTCATTTTCTATTATAATTCAAATACTATTTTCACCATTTCTCCAAGGGGCTGCTTGTTTTGAGGGGTTTCTTGGGATTTATACAAAATTGTTAGATGTTATAGCAAATCCATGTGTTTGGATTGCAGCATTTGAAAGGATTCCTAGTTTCATTGGAGCCAATAATGTTCATGCTTCTATCATATTAGAATTCCACAAAAAAAACTAAACACCAAAATTAAAGGTTTTTTTTATGCGTGACTTCTCATTTAACCACCTCTCCACCTAAAATATCTACACTTTATTAGGGAAAACTTCAAGACATCATCTCGTATCTCACACTATTTTTTTTTGAACAGATAAATTAGGCAGTATTTTTTGTTGCTTATATATAAAGATAGATAATATCTTTGTTGACAAACACAAGATATTTCATATGGAAACATCATATAATGCTTAGATATAAGGTACATTTTATATCAAGGTAATTTTATTAGTAGGAGGTAGTGTTTTCTACAATCATTTACGTGAATATATCTGAATATTTCTCTATAAAATTCTACAAACCAAACAAACTTCTAGGTGACCGAAATACAACAAAAGAAATGAATTTTGAAATCATCGTGAAGGAAACAAAACATAAAATTCTCTAAGATATGCATAATATATCATTTATGAACAATAATGACAAACAAGTAACACAGGGTTTGTATCCTGTCTTCTTTTATTCGCAGAGTTCGTGGACAAAACGTGCCATAGAAATTGAAAGTCCCCGGCCCATGTCTCCTTCGGATCAATTAGCTGATCCACCCAATAGTACCTGTGCACAGGTTATCCATCCGAAGGCTGAAGCATTCTGCAACGAGTGGTTACCCATGGCTGGC
The DNA here is from genome assembly GCA_024699735.1 of Posidonia australis. NCBI lineage: Eukaryota > Viridiplantae > Streptophyta > Magnoliopsida > Alismatales > Posidoniaceae > Posidonia > Posidonia australis. Next base: position 27,911 of record JAMKQA010012871.1, read on the forward strand.
AGCAAGGACTGTCAAGAAAAGGAAATTCTTGGTATGTTCAAAAGTTTTAAAATGAAGAGTCTCTTTTTGCATTCATCTCTTTCTGACTTCATAATTTTATGCAGATGATAGGTCCATGGGTAAAGATTTGGAGATAGGAGTCCATAGAGATCCAGAGACATGGATTGGATATCATCGCAGTGGGAAGGATGAGAAAGTTCCTCTAAACTTAACAGAGTCTTTGAAGGAGAGATTGCCAGAAACTGACAAAGAAAGCAGTCGCTCATTAAACAAGGACCTTCTGGAACTTGATGGCAGCAAGGCAGCCAGTGAACCAAACACCCAAGCAGCTGATCTTATTGGAGTTATTGCCAATACTAGCAACACACAGACTTTAGCTACAGGGGCATCAAATGATACTCCCATTATTTCTGGAAGCAAGGAAAAAGCAAGTGATGTTGCTAAAGAATTGCCATCTCTTGAATTGAGCTTGAAGAGATTGACATCAACTAGAGATGGTGGAACTGGCTGTACTGATGACAGGAGTGTCCTGCGGCGTTCAGATCTCTCTGCTTTCTCCAGGTTTAAGTGAAAACTTTGTGAATATATAATTTTGATTTTAGGAATATTTTATTTATTCTTGATACCCCTTGACATTGTAGGTACAACACTTCTGCTGCTTGTAACCAGATTCCAACAGGGTGTGGAGGAAGTTACTCCTTTCCGATTGAGAATAGCTCAGAAGGGGTGAAAGTGGAATCCACTTACAACAATATTTCTCTGTCAAATGTTGTTCCTCCCAATCAAGGCTGCAATGGTAGTAGTAATAACAATAACGTGGGATCTACTACCAAGAATGCTTTTGCCAAGCCTGCAACTCATGTGGAAAAGCCAGCTGCCATATCAGCATTTAAAGGTACACATTCCTCTGCTTTCCGCCCTGTGAAGCGATCCTCTGCAACACAGGTCATACAAGAGAACATTGATGATCTTACAGCAAGTCCGACCATGGTACAGCCAAGAGGTGTTCATTGTCAGGTAGAAATGCAGCAGCACCACTACCATCATCATCATGTGCAAAACATACAACAACAGCAGAACCAACGACAGAGTCCAGCAGATCGAGATGATTTCACACTGAAGATCATGTCAACAATTGTTCCTCAGTGTGGGTCATCGAATGTATTTAGTGGCCCCATGGAGTGTAATGCTGCAACTTACAGTGTAAATGGGAGTGTCTCAGGCAGTAACCATGGAAGCAATGTCCATAATGGAAGCAGTGCTGCTGCCAACACTGGAGGTTTAAATGTAGATAGTGATAGTGGGTTAGCTGCAAAAAGTGGGGGTGAAGGTGGTAATGGCAGTGGAAGTGGAAGTGGGAGTGGAGTAGATGAGAATAGATTTGCACAAAGAGAAGCTGCTCTGAACAAATTCAGACAGAAAAGGAAAGAGAGATGCTTTGCCAAGAAGGTAGTCGAGTTGGATACCCGTTTTTCTCTACTTATTTCTACATAATTGCAGTTGTGAAAATAAATGGTAGTCGTTCTGAAACAGAGGTTTAAAAATAACTATAAATCAGGGCAATACGTGATGTACATTTCTGATATTAAAAATGGTAGAAAAAAATTATAGAAGAGAACTTTTTAGGAGGATAATCTTCTTCACGTAGAATTCCAGGCATGTTGCACACCAAAATATGAAGACACTTAAGAACATGAAGGTAGTGTGTTTAGGTGTTGCGTTTCTTACTTGTTTGCTCTCTGTGTCTTTCTTCTCTCTTCTGCCAAGGATTTAAGATGAATGTTTATTTCATTCTTTCCAGGTTCGATACCAAAGTAGGAAGAGACTAGCAGAGCAGCGGCCACGTGTGCGAGGGCAATTTGTGCGGCAAGCTATTAGGGAAGAAAAGGACAGGGATGCTGATTGCTAACCCTTAATGATACAAATGTAGATTACCTGAGGTTAGCATGTAGGCATTTTAAGTTTCTTTGGTTATTTGGAGCTCGTTGGTCGGGGTTGGTCTATTCATTAGGATGCAAGATCCTCTTATCTATGTTGAAAACTTATGTAAGGACTATTGGTATATATCTTGTAACTATGAGGACTACTGGGTAAAGGAGATCATCGTTGGTAGGGTAGCCTTCATCTGTATTAATAATGTGATTGTGAGCTTTTGCCATGTATGAATGTTGAAATACCTCCTTTCAATTGTTGATTCGACGTACAAATGCTCAAGGGGTTATCTCCCTTGGCATCATTTGTTATTAGACATGCTTCTTATCTAGTTATTAAAGCTTTATAGTGGATACACGGTTTCAAAATATTGTTCAATCTTTTTTTCTCAAAATGGTTACAGGGAATATCTATCTTCAAGCAATGGTTACGCAGAACTACTGCAATATTATTGCATTGAAGGTGTATTCTTCTTATTCTGCGCTACTACAATATTGTTGCAGTGGATATTGAAATAGCTGCGCTTCATTTTTTAGATAATATGCTCTAGATGTTATCCTGTATTTTTGTTCTAAATTATTTTGAATTACTTGTTGCTACCTCAAACTTTCTCCCTATTTACTTTATTACCTCCATTTTCAAAATGTGATACTTTAGTACCTCTACTTTTTTGATGTTTGTTATTCAGCTCCTGTCTGATTTTCGTCACCGGGAGCTCTTGTTGTGTTCACGTGACTTGATTTACATAAGTTTGACACCATTATGTACTTTTTCGTTTGTAAAAATTCTATATAACAAATTTACAAAATTCTATACAACAAACTCTTTTCCTTTTTTCTCATGATCATCGTCCCCTTCTCTTCTATTTGCAAATCCTAAACCACTACTCTCTTCTCTTGCAACCACAATCAGCAACCAAACATGTATCACCAGAACTTGAAAACTATAAATTTAAAGTTTTCCTAAACTTCAAGGCTTTAAATTGATGGTAAAAAAGAACTCGAAAACTATAAAATTAAAGTATGTTGCATACTAAATTAAATTAAATCGTAGTGTATATTAATTTTAAAACTAAAATAGATAACCATGTTAGTTGTTGATTTTCTGCAACCTTATTTTGGTTTACAGGGGAAAACACACGTGGTTGTATAAAAAATCATACCTGTGCATTTTATTTCCAACAGAAAAACTAACAGTATAAAGATACCAACTAAATTTCTAACCATCCTTCAAAAAAATAAAATAAAATGTAACCATTATAGAAATATCCAAAACATAAAATCAGAATATTTAAAAGGCATGATTATAACCATATTTATAACATCTATTACTTCCATCTATCTATAGTCTGCAGTCACTTGATCTAATGGTGAAGTCTCTTTGTAGTTGTATAAGAGATCGAGAGTTCTGATTTCTCGTAGTCAAGTGTTTGAGTGTAATATATATCAATTATCGTTTACAAAAACTTCCATCTACCTATCCATTTCAATATTTCATTAAATTCTAAAAGACAAACTATGATAGTGACGCAACTATACAAAATCACTAAACTCACGAGAGAAACGGAAATAAGAATGTGATCTTAAAACCTTAACTAAACACATACATTGGTTACTCTCCCTACATAACTCTTCCCCAACAACTTGGCAAACAACACGCGCACACACACAACACAAAGAAACCACGGTAAGACAGTTCCTCCGCGAACTCAAAGAGGAGTCACATTCAACGGCCATTACGAAATCATCCCTTCCATCGGACGGTTGGTGGTCCTCCAGACAGAAAGGCCAAACGAAAGCTCACATTCAAGGGGGGGGGGGGGGCGCAACTGGACAGTATTGACCACTTATGCTCTGCACAAAAGATAAAAAAACCCAGAAGCAATTCTGGAAAAAAAAAGGGAGTAAGTTTCTCTCCTTTTTATATGGTTTTTTTCTTCTTCCAAAGTTTAAATCTTCCCTGCTTTTTATTTTGATCTGTTTTATCTGTGTCTCATTCTTCTTCTTCCTCTTCTTCTTCTCATCAGAAGTGTGGGAGTGAGTGTGTGTTTTTTCTTCGTTTTTTGAGGAATGGGGTGTTTTCCCTGCACTGGGAAATCCAAGAGGCAGAGGAGAAAGAAAGATAATGATCAGATCAAGCCACGTTCTGTTTTTCAGAAATACCCACCAGGTTGGTCTCCCAAAATCAGGTTTTTTCCTTCTCTTTTTTTCTGCTAGTGTTTTTGTTTTGTTTTGCCTTTTTTATTTTGTGGATTATTTTCTTTTTCATTTGCTGGGATTGTTGAAGGTCTTAGATCGTGTTGTAGGAATTTTCAGAAATTATTGGATTTGTACCCAGTTTATCACGTTTTTAAGCTTGATGGTTTTGGGTGGTCTTGACGAGCTAAGTACTGTTTGTAATGATTTCTGGGTCGGTAATAGATCCGATTGAACTGCGGGATTTGTTGATTTTTTTTCTCTCTTTTCTTGGTAAGGTTGGAAGATGGAAAATTGGAAATAGAGTTTTTGAGTGATAGATTTGTGGAAATAAGTTTGTTGGGAGCTGAATTTGACCTTGTTTGTGGTAAGAGGGAATGCCATCTATCTCAAAGCTGTTGAGGTAGGGTGTGTTTATTGCATGTACGTGCAAATTATCAGATATTGCTGCTACAATCTGGGATTTCATGCTCTGCTTCCACCTCCACATCCCTCACCCCCCACCGCCCCCCCCACGGGGGGGATTTTAAAGAACTAATTCTGGTTTTCTTATAAAAATGGATTGTCATTTGTGGTTCAGAGAAGTTGAGATCAAATCCCTCGTTTGATGTGAAGGAGGGGAAGGAGGCAGTCAACAGTGATACAGAACACATTGCTGCTCAAACATTCACATTTCGTGAACTGGCTACTGCAACCAAGAATTTCAGAGGTGACTGCCTTCTGGGAGAAGGTGGATTTGGTCGGGTGTACAAGGGAAGGTTGGAGACAACAAACCAGGTCAGCTTTTGCAGAGGGTCATATTTCTTCATTTCTTGTCTGTTGGACACTTTGACCTGCCCCCAGATGATTCACATGTTTTTGCATCTGCCGGGAAATTTATATTCTTATAGGTCATTTCATTATCTTGTGTTGTTCGTGTAGTTTTATTTGATTTCTATCATTATTGTTTCTTGTTACCATATTCTTCTCAAATTAAGTAAATTTGTATGACTATCTTTAATCTTTATAGTTTGTTTTTGTTATCACGATCAGTAGATGCACTTCAAAAAAAGATACTTCAAATGTAGTTAGTCTGTCATCCCTGTTGCTTCAGGTTTCACTTTGTGCTTTGTATAAGTTGCCTTATTCTTCTTGTTGCTGTTTCATAATGCCTAAAAGTATATCCCTAGAATTAAACTCATTTTTGGCACTTATTTCAGATTTAGTGTAGCTGTTGTATTGCTTTTTTGTAGATTGTGGCTATAAAGCAGCTAGATCGTAATGGTTTGCAAGGAAATAGAGAATTTCTTGTTGAAGTATTGATGTTGAGCCTACTTCATCATCCAAACCTTGTTAATCTGATTGGTTATTGTGCTGACGGAGATCAACGACTTTTGGTTTATGAATACATGCCATTAGGATCCTTGGAGGATCATCTTCATGGTATGTTATTTCTTTTCTTTGTCATATTTCATCTTGTTTTATTCGTTTTCAGATTGCAGAAGGTGTAGTTGGTGTACTTTGTGTACGACTTTCTGCTTCTTATACAACTAGAAATATTTCATTACATCAACACATTTCCTTGCTGCAGATCTTGCTTCTGATAAGAAGCGGCTTGATTGGAACACCAGAATGAAAATAGCTGCTGGGGCTGCTAAAGGTCTTGAGTATTTGCATGATAAAGCCAATCCTCCTGTAATATACCGTGACTTGAAGTGCTCAAACATTTTGCTAGGAGAGGGATTTCACCCCAAATTGTCTGATTTTGGATTGGCAAAACTTGGTCCTGTTGGAGATAAGACTCATGTTTCTACCAGGGTGATGGGAACATATGGATATTGTGCTCCGGAGTATGCTATGACTGGCCAACTTACGATAAAATCAGATGTTTACAGCTTTGGTGTTGTCCTCCTGGAGCTTATCACTGGAAGAAAAGCTATTGACAATACTAGAGCTGCTGGAGAGCACAATCTAGTAGCATGGGTGAGAAATAGATTTCCCTAATCCCTTTATTGTTAGAGCTGGGAAAAAAATATTGCTTCTTTGCACGTAAATATATTACAAACAGTCAAACCTTGGTCAATTTTTGAGATGTTTGCTGTGCTAGACTCAATGCGCAACTAAGGTTTCCTCCTTAGTGGGTCAGTGGGTGCATAAATCGTTTCCTTACGATCTTAAGATTAATGCAAAATCCTTTAAAGCCATTCATGCATACTACTTGTCATGAACTTCCTCAACTGGGTTTGCTGATCCTAGGTTCTGTTTCTTTTCAGCTACAATATACAACACCAGTTTACTGTGAAACCATTTGATCATTTTGTTTTAGTCTCATGCTAAAACAGCTAGTGTTGTAGTAAAGTACTTCTCTATTAAAAATATCATTCATATCTTTCTATCATTTGACTGCAGGCAAGGCCTTTGTTTAAAGACCGTAGGAAGTTCCCTCAAATGGCTGACCCCATGCTTCAGGGCCAGTATCCTAGTAGGGGTTTATACCAAGTTCTTGCTGTCGCTGCAATGTGTGTTCAGGAACAACCAACCTTGCGACCGCTTATTGCTGATGTGGTGACTGCTCTCACTTACCTTGCTTCTCAAAAGTATGACCCTGGGTCGCCACCAGGTCAAAATACAATTTGTATGGTGCCCCCTGGAACACCTCCTCGACAAAGAAGGGACTAAAGAAGATTGAAACAGACCTTTGAGAGTGTAATTCAAGCTAAACTGGAGTCATTGCTTCTAGAGTTTTTTGGGGAGTAAAATGCTTCAGATAGGAATCTGATATATGTTGGTGCTCCATTCCTGAAGCAGAAACTTGATATCTGCACAGTTCACAGCTCAGATGCGTAGCCTTGTGGCTAGTGGCTATGCCCAATGCCTGATCATCAGATTTTGTTTCATCTTCAGATAACAGGTTCGAATGTTACATATTCAGGATTCTTTTCTGTTCTTCATCCCTTCTTCTGATGGTTGTTTTGATGTAAATTTATGTTTTAGTCCCTGTATCATTGTGTGTATGTGCCAGGCATCATTATGTCTAGTTTTTCTTTAATATTATTTTTATTCCGGCGTAGGTGTTGTACTGTTTTCTTATTCCATATCAAATGAAAAAAAATAATAATTAAAGTATAGCTTTAGTAGTTTATCGAACCCACGCACATATGCTTCTCCACCATCTTCTGGCAGGATCTAGTGCCTGCAATAATAGTTGACATTTCCTGTGCAATATCTGCTTCAGAATATTCACATTAAAAAAATCCATCTCAAATGGCTGTGATGTTTTGTTAGGTAATGTGTCCTTGTGACATTCCTGTTTTTATGCAGCTGTGTCATGACACGGCATGTTTGCAGCTCTGTCATGATGCGGCATGTTTTCCTGTTGGGGAATGTTTGCTGCAATCAACGTGGTAATGGCATCCACTGTTTTCATATTCTATTTACATGTATGCATTGTCTTGTGTTGGCAAACAGGCTTTATCAGAGTGACTCTATTCAGACATTAGATTCAGACCTAAAACTCAATCATTTGGTCAGTTGTTGGGCTGTGGGGATGAAAATTCCACTTCATCTTTCAAGATGAGAACAAGAAGGGTAGAGTTGACTTGTACTATGGAATACGAACTTATAAGCTGAAGATTGAATTTGGGATCTCTTTGTTGGAAGGGAATCATTATCCAGTTGTGCTGCCCAATGCTGATTGTTTTTGCAAACACCCTTTGTATACGTTACTGGTCAAAGCTACTAGTAACCTAATATCTTTAAAACGAGATAATCCTCTTTAAGTTTCAAGATTAAGTTAATTTATTAATTTGAATTTAAATTGATAGCAGATCATAAGAGATTTGAATTTTAATTTGGTAATAAATTAATTATGATCATGTTTCTTTTTTAAATTTGACTTGAATATAATCATCAAAATGCCTATTTTGGTTACACCCGCTTGTAAATAATTGAATGGGTAATTTTGAAACTTAGTTAATGTCTATCTACGTTCCCTTTTATCTTGATACAATAGATACTCTGGGATAGAAGATCTGCTATGCTATTACTGTTGGGACTTAAAATAATTTAGAAACATGCTTGTGCAAGTGCAATAATGCAAGGACTTCTCTCTGAAGAGGTAGTAAAGGCGTGAATTTAATAATAAAGTGGTTCAGCATGCATCTGGCCATCTGAACAAAGGGGAAGGCAACTACTTCAAGGGTCTAATTATCAAAAAAAAAAAACTGCTTCAAGTGTCATACATGATTGCTGGTTTCCTTTGTCAGACATGATTGTTGGTTTCCTTTTCCTCTTTCAAAAAGAAAAAAAGGGAATTGTTGGTTCAGTTGAATTTGTTTGCTGAATTCAGATGTCAATAATTTTTGGGAACCTGAAAATCTACTTCTAATAGACGGAACGCTTCAACGTTCAGATGTCATATGCTAGTCTGGAGGTGGTTCCAAGTCTCCTTGTATGGTGTGCTTTTCTTCCTTTTACAAGGGGAGTTTCTCTTTTGATCCCCAAAAACAAAATACAGAGTAGTGGAATTTTCTTCCCTTTTTTTTTTTTTTCAATTTAATGAAATGGAATTGGGTTACCATGTGGGAAACATATACCAATAAATATCCTGGTAAAAATGGATTTTTCTGGGAATCTTGTAAAAATGGTGAGAGGAACTTCACACCTGCCCCAACCTCGTTCCCTTTGTTTGTTAGTAGCGCACTGATTCCTAGGAATCAAGATGCATTTTTCCTTCAGTAGTTGGCCTCAAGTGAGAGGATGGCCACAAAGCCACAATGTTGTCCAAAGGCCTCTAAAACCATGGTACGTTTTCTTCATGGCTGTCAGCAAAGAATTGTTGTTTTCCAAAGTTGAATTAAGCTTGCAAGCAAACTCGGTATAAAAAGTGATGAGCTTAGAGACCCAAGAGAAGTGCAAAGATAACCAGCAGCAAATGTCTAGATGACAATTGAAAACTGCCTGTTTGATTCTCATAAACAACCCCACGAGAATTCAGCGTGAAGTAAAATGTCTCATACCATGAAGGGTGCATTGATCCATACGAACAATTTGTTTACCCAAAACCAGCTGTCTTACACTTAAATGAGCCAAAGCAAGACATCCGCAGTCCAGAAGTAAGACTTTTATCATGTAGAAGTACCAAAACAATAATGGAATGAATTCGTTCATATTCCTGTTGTGAGCCTACTGGAATGGCTCTTACATTTTGATAGTTACTCAGGAGTATGTAAAGAGAACACCTTGACGAACTGTTGGATAACACAGACCAGAAGGAAAAAGCATCAATCGGAAAAAGGAAGATAAACACTCCTGTTTATTATGGACAAGAAAAATAAGAATAATTCTGCAGAACCAGTCAACAAAAACCTCTTCAAATAATAAAAGCAACAGAATTTAGATTTGGAAACGACACATGTTTCTTCTGAAATTTTGCTCTCCATTCAATGAAAAGGGATGTAAAATGATCCCCTGATTAATCAATAAATCAAGGGTCCATTTCCAGTTGTTCCTCTGTACAAGCTATCACTGTAAAGTTATAACTGGCATTTATGGTTCATTCAAAGTGTCCACGGTCTCTTCAATGGACTCGTCCATTTTGCTCTATTTTCCCTGAAAGAAATTGTTAAAGAAGGATTATACTCTCATCATGCTTAGAGCGGCATAGATGTCTCAATACTTGAACATTTACTTTCATGAAAACATAGAAATGCAGCCAGCAATGAATTGCATGTTAAGATAACCAAAAAGTATTATTCAGTAAACAAATACCGTATATATTTTAAAGGAATCCAAAATTTATAATGATTATTCAAGGGCTTGAATGTTGAAAAGGCAATGCAGAGTGTTGAACAGAGAACAAAAATATGATAACTATGATTCCATCAAAGCACATGAACCTATCTCAATTTTATCGAACATCATGCATGCTCTTGGACATCATTGCAGCCAATTTTGTTGGGATGTTGCAGTCATATCGTAATCAATATCACGAAGGAAAGCAAATAGGTTATCGGCATTTACTTGTCCAGGCAGTTTCAGCAGATTAAGTTAAAGAAGAAAAACTCTGTGAAAAATGATCTGTTGCACTAAGGTGCACATAAAAGTGTATTTTGTAAAACTGTGTTTCTCGCAAGGGTGGATCCTGTGGGAATGTCCAGGTCTGATTCTCAGAAATAGACCTAAAGCTGTGTTTTGAAGAAGTTACTTTCCAAATTCAAAAGATTGTACTGAATGACCGCTCACAGGTGTCTTGGTTACCCAAACACAATTCACAACGCACAATTATACCTCTGCAAAAGCTTTACCATTCTGTAGTACCATCTGGGGAGGGAGGATCAGTTATGATTGATCCGAAGGTATGCCGCAAGATAGGTACCTTGGAAAATATCTTTTCTCCATGTTACTACGGAAATGATATACGGTAATGATAGAGTAGGAATTCGGACCGGACTAAGCCGGACCGGCCCATGAAACACGCAGCCCACCCAGGCCGGGCTGGGCTAGGTCGAGCCTGTTCGTACAGGCCATGGGCCCGGCCCATGGCCCGTATGTGGGCCGAGCCTACGGGCCGACGGGCTGGACCAGGTTGGACCAGTTCATTAGGCCTAAAAAAAATTTTAAAAATATTTTTTTTATTAATAAAAAAATATTTGAAATACAACAAATTTTTTACATAAAAAATACAAAAGATATTTACATCATTTGTTTTTACATTTTATTTTCAATTTTTACATCAAGAATTATTCATTTAGGGAGTCTGTTCTGCCTGTTGAAGTTGATGTCGCATCATCGTCTTCTTCTGATTCAGACTTCAAGCTTAATCATTGAAAACGGTCAACCGCATCGTACCAATCTTTTAAGCAGACGGAGGCTTCTACAGACTTCTCTGATAATCTACATCTTTTATCATTTAATACTCTTTTTCCTGTAGAAAATGCAAATTCCGATGCCACAGTTGACGCCAGAATCGTTAATAAATCTTTTACCATTTTTGAAACGATAGGAAACCTAATAGCTGTAGTAGACCACCACTTTAATATATTTAAGTTATTTATTTCTAAATCACTAAAAGTAACTGGAGATTCTAAATAATTATCTAATTCATTATTTTTACTTGATTTTATATATTTTCCCTTCTTTTTATTTAATCTACTCCATAAAGAACTACCACTACTACTACTTGTTTGTGATCCTAATAAATTAAATGCTTGACCATTAGATGTTTCACCGTAATTTCTAACATATTCTTCAAATAAATTATATAAATTTGTCTTTATTTTTTCATTAAATGAATCTATATACTCA
>JAMKQA010012872.1:0-30183 GCA_024699735.1 Posidonia australis
GCAACCAGGAAACAATCTCCAATGGATCTCCCTGGCAGGAAAGCATATTGTGATGAATCAAGCACTGTATTCAGCACAGGAGCCAACCGAGAGGCCAGAGTCTTTGTAATGATTTTATATAAGCTATTCACAAGACTAATGGGTCTAAAGTCCTGGATTTTAGTTGCACCCAATTTTTTTGGGATTAGTGCAATGAAGGTCTGGTTTATAGAGGACAAAAAGTCAGGATCAGTAGCAGAATGGAAGGAGTGGAATATTTTTTTTATGTCTGATTTCAATAACTCCCAGAAATGTTGAAAGAAAAACATAGGAAATCCATCAGGTCCTGGAGATTTATCTCCAGCTAAATGGAAAATACTTGCCTTGATTTCTTCTATTTCAAAAGATAACTCTAATAAATCAGGAGATGGGATTTTAACTGGTAAAAGGATGTCCCAACTGAGATTTATAGAAGGACTATAAACCTTGTTGAAAAGCTTTATGAAATGCTTCTCTATTTCTCAACAGATCTCCAAATGAGATGTGCTCACAGAGTTATTTATTAGAAGAGAAGATATGTTGTTAGTTTTTCTATGGCTTTTAACCATGTTGTGAAAGAAAGAGGTGTTCAAGTCTCCCTCCTTCAACCATAAAATTCTGGACTTTTGCCTCCAGTACATCCCTTGCTCAGATCAAGATGCTCTAACCTCAGCATCTTTTTCTGTGCCCAATTAATGTTTGAAAAATATTCAGCTTGATTATCCATATCCAGAATTTGGGCTTCAATAAATCTAAGTCTACTAGCTCTAACCACCCTAATGGGAGTGGTCCATTGTTTAATAAGCGTTTTCTGTTTCTTCAATTTAAAATTGAACTCTGAAACAGGAGAGCACATAGACAACAAATGATCATTCTGTCCCCAAAATACAGCAATGATTTGTTCAAATCCATCATAGGAAAACCAGGATTTGTAGAGCCTGAAGGGAGGGGGGCCCAATTAGGTGCCAAGGTATCAATCAGAATTTGGATGTGATCTGATATAATTCTGGCTTTGCCAGTACATAGAGCATCAGGAAATTTGCCTGACCATCAAGGGGAGACTAAAAAACGATCAAGTTTAACTAAAGTTGGGTTATCCTGAAAGTTTGACCAGGTATAAGAAAAATTATTAGGAGAGAGATCCAGCAGTACATTCTGGTCAATGAAATCATTGAATCTCTCCATATGGATATTACTGTTAATTTGGGAGGAGTGCTCAATAGGAAACCTAATTACATTAAAGTCACCCCCCAATATCCATATGTCATTAACAAGAGTGCTAATATGCTGCAATTCTTCCATAAACATTGGCTTCAGGCCTTGGTCACAAGGGCCATAAACCCCAGTGAGCCATCAATTCAGATTAGAATCTAAACTCTCAAAATTAATCGAAAGGCAGAAAAAAGAAGGAATGCAACTGATAGCCTTGAAAAGCCTGCTATCCCACCCAATAAGTATGCCCCCAGAAGCACCTATTGATGGTACAAAAGACCAAGCATTAATTTTTTTACCCCCCAAAAATCTTAGAAATCCTTCAGCATATTCTTCCTTTTTTGATTCATTGATAATGATTATATCACATTTATTAGATGCTATAAATTCTTTTACTTCTCTCTTTTTATGCCCTGAGCTCAATCCTCTGATATTCCATGCAGCTATAATCATTAAATATTGTGAGTCAGACAGAAGATCCCATTCTGTCAAAGGATGCACTAGAATCTTCAAGAGTTACTAATTCCTTACCCTGATCCAATCTAACTTGATTGAAAAAGGTAATGGATTCATCTCTTGAGGACAATGAAATACCAATGTCCTTACAAAATTCTTGAAAATGGTCATATGAATCCCATCTCAAGGGATCCACATGAATATTCTCATTATTAACAGTAGAACTCAAATTGCAATTATTTAAAGCAAGTGTAACTTCAGAGACAAGGCTATGATTTATTTCATTGTTATATAAATCAGCATGATGTAGGGCATTACCATGAGCATGCACTGGAGTAGGGGGCCACGAAGAAGTCTTCTCTGAAGAAGTAACTCCCGCATCTTCTTTATCTAGATAATCATAAATTACCATGATTTTTTTAAACTTAGCCAGGGAAAGATTCCTGGTCTTGATCTCTGTCTCCACCTAGGTAGGATTGTCAACCAGGGAACTACTGGGGGGAGGAATAGGTGAGGTTACCAAAGAGGTGGAGATAGGTGGTGTAGATCCAGAAGTAGTAGGGGTAGGTAGAATCCCAGCAGATAGGTGAGCAGGACTCTGATGAGAGGGAGGGATAAAAGATGACCTCATCCACACATTTTTCCCGGACATAAGTTGAGATTTGGGAGTGGAGGGATACTTCCCGCTATTAGGGCCTCGCCACCCTTTGTTACTTTAAAAAGATTTCCTAACTGGTTGCAGATTCCTAGAGGATGAGGACTAAGCAGTTTGCTTGGGCTAGGCAGGGAATGTTTTTTGGGAAGGGGGATGAAGAGCATAAATCCCAACTCAGTCTGTATTTAATCGGGTATACAGTTCTCCCATATGCAAAAAATCGGACATCTGGAATTTCTTTACCCGAGAATAGCTTAATCCTGACCCTCGCAAACCCCCTAAACTTGAGTCTGTCAGGAGACAGATCAATTTCCATAAAATCAGAAAAATCAGAGACCAACCTGTGAATAACATCTACACACCAAAGGTGGTGGGGGATTCCTTCCAACCGAATCCAAGTATCCTCCTCCTTCAAGGAAAGGACTGCATTGGAGCTAGGCGTCCAATGAACAAAAGAAGCTGATAGAGATTGTAGGGAGGAACCAAACCTGCTTAAGATGTCATTCTTATGCTTAATAGATGGAAATTTTAACAAAAACTTCCCAGGGGAGAAGTCTGAAACCTCTATAGTGACATGAGAAGGTCAGCTGATGAGAATGTGCTGGAAGAGTATCTCAGAAGTAAGATGAGAGGCATGGTCAGTGACAATAGCACACGTAGAATAGTGGAGAGTGAGGTCACAGGAAGCCTCAGAAGGGTATATCTGGATGGGGTTCTGAGGAGATAAACCAGCCATCGAAGATTGAGATCTGGACTCTTGAAAGAAATAACAAATAGCTATAGAATGAGTAGATGCTTTGCATCTATAGCAATGGCCCCTAAATCTACAGGAACTCTTAAAATGTCCCCTTAAACCACATTGAAAACATCGATTATTATCTCGGCAGAAGCGTACCAGGGAAGAAGGCTCTTTTTTTCGCTTCTTTACCAGCTTCCACCCCGGAGAACCACCCTCAGAAGAATGGTCAGAGTTAACAGAAGAAGGGGAGGAAAGAAGGGCGACAAAACGCGAGCCACTACACTCGCCAGAATTGTCAGAAGAAATCTTTGGCGCAGAGATATTATTCGGCGAGGTAATAATATTTTTAAGGGAATGGGGGAAGTTTCTATTCCCGGAGAAAGGCTCATTTATTTCAGAAAAGACAGGGGAGGAGAATAAGGGAGTAATAGTCCGCACGTCGTCTGACGCCTGAATCAGAGGTGGTCCCACCGACTCGCCAGGTGTAGACATGCCTGATAAAACCGCATAATAATCTAAACAATTACCACCTAAAACCCCCTCAGCCCAATTATTCAAATTAAACGCAGTCTTAATTACAGGGGGAGAATACTGAGAGTACCCCCACACTGAGCCCGAGGTGACGGCAAGAGCCGTCGTCTCCCTCACGCCACACCTAGAACCCGGAGCACCTTTCCGAGAACCCACCGGCGGAAAACAGCACGCCGGCGTTAATGGCGAGAAAATAGGATCTAAAGCATGACCTAACAAAAAATCTGAGCAGGCTGCTCCAAGGGGGCGAGCAAGTAACCCCTTAATAGAACTATCGTCTGAAGGTAAACCATCCAAAGTAATAGAAGCAGGAAGATCATAAATAGCAGAAGAAAAATGTGCAAAAGTCACTGAATCGATTGGGGCAAAAATATCCAAACTCGAAGAGCAAATAGCCAACGAATACAACCAGATCGGTGGTAAACTCTTGCAAACATATCGATAGTCCACAAAAATATTCACAGCAACCTTGGAATCAAGGCTAAAATAAGAAATATCACCACATTTAATCGACAAAACACCAGATCTAGAAGATCGGGTAACATTCAGGGAGGATTTACCCCACCGGGACTCCGTGGGAGGATGAGAAGTGTTCCTCCAACCATAGAAGTCCGAGTCTGGAAGAGAAAGAGAAGTAGCTTTCCTCTTCCGACTACCCAGAGCCAGGGTAGTCGACGGGGAGGAAGAGAGGAGAGTTACCGACCAACAGCGAGCTTTAACGGACGAGGGGCTCTCAGCGAGAGCCACGCCATCCGAAGAGCCTTGCGCGAGCGGAGGTTGTAAGGTAATCCACCAGAGGGCCGACGATCGGGCGCCATCACAGAGGAGCAAAGCACACAGTGCTAGGGCATAGAAAATCGCACAGTTTTTCGCGAGAGCCAGTCAAATGTTTTTTTATTACTATAGTGAACTCTCACCGTATATAATAAAAGAAGGGGAAAAAATACTGCTTAATTGACTTCCCCTACTGTAGTGCAACCAATAACATGCAAAAAAGAAGATTCAAAACACCTAGTCAAATAGCTTGAATTCAAAGAATGGGGAAAAAAAATCAAAAAACCTAGAAGTGAAACCAACCCGAGTACCGATAGAGATTGATCCTTCCAAATGCACATTTTCAATATATATGTGGAGTATGATGCTTTTATGTATTCAGAAGTTACAAGAAAATGAAGAAAACTTGCGACACAAAGATGAGAACCAATTCAAAGTAAAAAGATCCACACATTTGAAAAGAATCAAACCTCAAAAAAAAGCATGAAGATTGGAAACTCACCTTTTCTCCTCCTTCCAAATTGTCCCAAATCCAAATAACATTTTTGCAAACTACAAACAATCAAAACACCATGCATCAATCATACACCCTTGCTTACTTACCACATTAAAACACTCAACACCTTTGATGTCTATCCTCTGCACTTGTGGAGATGATAGAAGAACACTGTAACCATGTCGACGACAGCCTCAAGACTTGACGCGAAAGACCAAATACACGAGGTACTACAAAGTCACGGCAAAAATAAAATAAAAATGCAGGAGTCGCCACCTAGTCTATTAAAATGGAAGACGAGGAAAACCATATAAATCATTCAAATCATGCATATAAAAACCAATGGAAAAAGTCTTTGTAAACCAGAAATAGGTAAGGATCCCTGTTACGCACGAGGAAGGTGTTAGGCACCCTCGTGCGCCCGATAAATTGGTCTTTCTATAGGTTTCTCATTTACTTATGAAATGTCGGCTTTTCAGCCTTTACTGTACGCCCGAGGGCGATATGTCATGCCTTGCTAGGTGAGTGGTGTCTTATTCTAAAATAAGGGTGCACGGGATGCAGGGTGTGTCCTAATGCTCAGAAGTATCGCTCATATATCGGGTCAAGTGGCGATGCAAAGATATTGCATAAATGAGATCAATGATCTAGTATTTTGAGCGATTTTTTATCCTTACTTTACTACATGCAATGTATGATCTAACATGCATAAAAATGGCTAAAAACATAAAAGGGTCTTCCTGGATATATCCAAGAAGAAAGCTAGAGAAAGATGAAAGCAAATCGAAGCAAGAAATCATGCTAAAAACCACGTGAAAATCTGCTGTGTGCTATTGAAAACAGGCTGACGCGCTTGTTAGGTGCGCCAGACTGGTGCTCCAGTTTGATGCGCCACCTATGTGCTCTCGTGTGGGCCAGAAAGATGTGCTGGGGAAAAATAGGAATCCATGCAGTACAAAATCATTTATAAATGCGCTCAGAACATTATGCAATGTAAAGCTCTTGAAAAAAATGGAAAATATCCATCAAAAATGAAAGACATGCAAGTATGAGAAGCTCATGGATCTTGTGCTCAAGGGTTGCAAGCCTCACACAAGATCATCACTCTACTCATGTCAAATGAAAACAAACAAGTTTGGCCATGTCACATGGATCATGGGCTGATGCATAAGAATCTCCATATAGGAGCCAGGGGCAATCAGCCTACCAGTTTCCAGCCATAGGCTAAGTATGTAAAGTGCAAAAGTCTTGAAAACAATGCCATCTCGGGTTGAAAACATGCATGCAAGGACATGTAATATCAGAGAATCAACACCAAGAAAATCAGAGTCAAAATCATATGAGAAACCATACAGATGGAGATGCAGACAAAGTGATTCGCTCTTTGACCAGTCTGGTGCACCAGAATGGTGCGCCAGAGTGATGCTCTGGTTTAGTGTGCCACTCTGGTGCGCTAGCTAGGTGCTCCAGAATGATGCTTCCTAGAAAATCTAGATCAGACTGCAATCTGATCTAAAATTCTGGTCCAGATTCAGAGAGGCGATTTCTTTTAACCCAGATTTGTTTATACAGATGGCAAGAGATTAAAGAAAACATGATGAAATGCTAACAAGTGAATGTCTTTTATCATTAGTTTTTAATCATGGGTTCATGGCTGAAGATACTTGCATGAGATTCTAAAACATAAGAAATGAGTGTGTGAGCTTGGCCATGATATGCATATGATGGATACATGAAGAACATATCTACTGCACAATTCCTAATATATACGTGCATGAATCATGGTTCCTTGTGTAAAGAAATAGAAAAGGAAAACCATTCATAGGAAACAAGGTGCAGATTTTTATCTTAAAGGTTTACATACAGAGTATCTCACATAGGAAACAAACAATCTTATCATAGGACTCTCATGTAAATAGCAAGAAATCAGATTATATATGAAGTTTAAGGCATGCTTTATCCAATGCAAGAACTAAGATTTAAAAATGAAAACATGAAGAGAGGAACCTACCTTGTCCATGATGTTTCTTCTTAGAGAACCCAAGATAATATGCTCCTTGTTGCTTTGGAAGGACTGAAGATGCTTTGAAATGCAAGGGAATACTCTAGAAAACGAGAATAGGTTGCTGGAAAGAGTATATGGCTTGCTCAAGATGCTCTCTTAGATCAAGATTGTTGAATCAAGGTTTTCTAACCTCTCCCAATGGTTGCCTATAGGAGTCCTTATATAGGATTTCTTAAGGGTAACTTCTAAAGAATACAAGCAGCCTCGTAAACGAAGAGTCTGGGAGGATTCCATGGTATATTCGTTGGCGGAGGTAACAGCCATAGGAGGTGGAAAGCCAGCAGTCAGTAGCCTGAGAAGGGGTTGTGCGCCAGCTTGGTGCGCTAGGTAGGTGCGCCAGCATGGTGCTCCTGCTAGGTGCATCACTTTTGTGCTCTTGCTTGGTGAGCTAGCTAAATGCTCTACATTGGTGCTCTACCTTGATGCTCCACCTTGGTGCTCTCCCCTACCTGTCTGGATTTCTAATTGGGCTACATGCCTGTTGCAAGCTTAGGGTTGGTCTGACTAATGGGATTAGGTTTGCCACATCCAAAGCAACATCTGGAAAGTTTATCTATGAGTCACCTCAAAATCGAGATGTCTACAAACACTATTACAAAATTTATATATTACGAGAACATCTTATGAAGACGTAACAAAGACGAATCCTTATTAAAATTTAACAAGAATAAGAACGCTACTAAAAAATTTATATTACAAGAATATGTTGCGAAGACATGTAACAAAAACTTATCCTCGTTGTTCACAAACACTTAATAGAGATGTTCAGGATCAGACTGATCTTCTCTCAGAGATTTTGTCTAACCTGAATCTCTGTCCTGAGGAGGATATCTTACAGTGGAATTCAACAAACCATATTTTTTCAGTGAAATCATGTTACAATTTTATCATTGATGGTGGACTTAGGTTTAGGCACCATGACTTTATTTGGTGCAGTTAGGCACCTTTGAAAATTAAAACTTTCTCTTGGCTGGTGCTCTTTGACAAAGTCTTGACTAAGGTAAATTTAAGTAAAAGGAGTTGGGTTGTTCCTGAGAATTGTGTTTTTTGCAATACAAATATAAAATATATTACTCATCTATTCATACATTGTCCTTTTACTATTTCCATTTGGAGTGCATTTTCTCAAAGTCCTCTCTACCCTGCTGTGTTTTCTATTGATGATCTGTTTACATTCTTTCTTCTACTAAAACTAGCTCTGCCTACTAAAGGATGTTACACACTGTTTCAACTCATTCTGTGGGCTATATGGAAGAAAAGAAATAACCGCATTTTTAGAAGGATTTGTAAAGGTTCGAATATGTGTATTAATGAAATTATTACTCTTATTCATGGTTGCAGAGCTACTTTGGCTTCAGTTTTTAACAAGAATGATGCCCTCTGTTCTATCATCTCCTTCCAGTAAACTCGCGAAGTTGAGATTATATCCATTGGTTTACCTACCTGCAGGGATGCAGATCCATCTAACCCTTGCCTTGCTTCAGTGGATGATCATTCTATTGAAGACTAACTTCCTGTTAGTCTTGTCAATTTTTTGGAAAATTCTATTTTTTTTAGATATTTAAACTTTATTTAATGGCCGGTGTTGGTAGATACAATGCTTTATTTTAAATTGACAATCCATATTTAATGACTATCTCAAACAATACACTTTGTACTCTCTTATTTTACGTGAGTTGATTTACGTAAGGAAATTATATATCACAGGTTACCGTTTACGGGAAAAAAAACTTATCCTCCTCGTTGTGGGGTGACCTCGTTGTGGGTGAAATAAAGATTTTTGCTCGACCTTTTCCTCCACAGCCAGCCTCTTCTCCTTCTCGCACTAATCCCTTCTTCTCTTTCCTCACGACCTTCTTCCACCACGAATGACCCTCATGCCCTAATCCCCCCACCCCTCCTTTCCCATCTTCCATTTCTCCCTCTCCTCCTCCTCTTCCACCTCCTCCTCCTCTCCCAACCCGAGTCTCCTCCTTCCCCTCATGCCCTTCTTTCGTCACCAATGATGGGTTCTTGACGGATGAGTTGAGGGAGGTCATGAAGATAGCAATGCAGAATGCAGAGGTACTCTTGTCCTCCCCTAAGTGTCCAACTGATCACCACATCAAGGTCCCCGCTGGCGTCATGGTCGCCGCCATCAGCGGAGTGGTTAGGCACGTCAGAAGGTCACACTCCGGGAGGGAGGAACTCTCGTTTCTTGCCCCCACTCATCCCCCCCATGGAGGTTGCCATTATGTCTGCAATTGCTTCTACACATGGTATTTTCCTTCAATTCCCTTTTTTGTTATCCATTTCATTAAAATGAAATTATGCTGGAGATATTTTTCGTTGAACGCATGTAAGTTATGAGTTAATCTATATCATACTGAATAATTTGCATGCTACATTTCTTGTCTTATTTATTTGTAATGTCCATGTAAATGCTGGAGAAGACCTAGCTTTTCACTGCAACTTACTCTCACTTTATCTTTAAATATAATGAAATGCATATTTTTACAGGTTAATTTTTCTGAATCTTTATACACTCCCTCTATTTGTCTTGATTTAGTATTTGTTATTACCTCCCTCAAGTTAATATTTCCTTCTTATGCAGATAGCATTTACTTTACTAGTGTTCCCTTGCCTACCTTTTTGCCTATCAAAAGGAAGAAGTTGAGAAGACCATTACAAGTGAATTCAGCAGTGTCAAGCATGTGAGAGGCATTCTGTCATTGGGAAGGTAAAAGAATTCTCTCTTGATTTCTTTTTACTTCGAGGAATTCCAGGTTTTTGGCTTAGTTTAGTCCACAGGACTATAATTGCTTACAACAAATGAAGGAGATCAGGACTATAATTGTTTTTTTAGTTTGTTCCAGGACTATAATTTTTTTTAAATTCCTAAGAAAGAATGGTTCAAAGGACCATTTCCGGTTGTTTAAGTGATTTTAAATTTCTCTTATAGCCTTAAATAGTTCAAGTTGTTGACTTATTACATGCAGTTACTTTGGATGTTGCAAATAGTATAATTTGGTTCGTGTATTTAATGTCTCATAACTGTAGCAAAATACCATTTTCCCCTTTACTTGAGTATTCAAGCACTAATACTTGAGACTAGTATTTCTCAATGAGTTCAGGTGTCATACATGTCTCTGCTGTAAATGGAGTTTTAGCCTACTGTTTGTTATTGATGAATTATTGCTATATGATATTATTCTTTCATTTGTTTTTTTCTCATCTTATTTTGCATTTTGTGTTGCTCTTTTCTCTGACTGTTATGATGGCTAAGCAAGCATATCTTCTGATACTCAGTTGAGAACCCATGCATGAAAAGATGTTTGAGGTATGTAATCCTAGTGAGTTTTTTTACTTGCTGGTGTAAATTCATCATCTTATTTTGCCATGTTTTGATCTGTAAGATATTACCTTGCTCAAATCTATATGTCTATAGTGGCTGATTACGGTTGTATGTGGAAATTTTCTCCATCTTCTTTTGCATTTTCAGTGTTTGCATTCGTAGGTGGTGGTGACTATACACATACAGGCTATCCAAGCCCTGCTGCTTTTCACCTTCATCCTGCTTCATCACCTATTTGGGGACCTCCTGCCCCAAGGTAAGAATGAATGCTTATCTTTGGTATAACATATGACTGTATTTTGCTCATTTTCATTTTAAGCACACAATTATGCAACAATAAGTGTGTTTGGAACTTAATTTGAGCTCCATATGGTTCCAATTGTATGATGTTTGTTCTGAACCAAGTTATTTACATCTCTGTGTTTTAGTTACTTAGTATGATGCTTATTATTTCAGGAATAAGAATCATTCTATCCATTTCCTAAAAAAAAGGACTTGTTGGAAAATCATGGAATGCTCAAGTTAGTTCTATACCAATAGTTAACAACGACAAGTTCGAGAGTCGTCATCCTGGTGAATGCTTGGTGTGTTTTGTCTTTTGATAATTTTCTTTTTAACACTTTGAACTTTATGCTTCTATATTGATCCAGAATTTAAAGTATCTAATTTGGTTATTCATAGTCTATGTCGCAAAACAAAAAAAATTCCACCTCCTTCAGAAAACAGAATTTCTTTTTTCTCGAGGCAATATATATTTGTTTAAAATGACTTATTAAGATATTTTCCATTTTCTTATACTATTCATCACACAAGTCTATGGTTGGAACCACTCAGTTGCTATCCAACACCTTCCACTTAGAGCTGATGTGGTAGGTTTTTGTGGCTTCATTGGATGAATGTGGCACTTTCACGTTCTGATCTTTAATGGTGTTAATCGTAGGGTCCAATCACCTGTCATTGGTTTGCTCATATTGATATTTGGCATATTTGATTTGGCCTAACTTGTTATCGGGAAAAAACCTTACAGAGTTGTGGTTCTTGTTCTCAAAATGCTCAACACTTGGTATGACCAAGTGGTAGAAGTGATTGGGTTAGTCTCTAGTGAAGATACAACTTGATTTTTATCTTCTGTGATCACTAAGTTGGAGTAGTCCAAATTCATCTCTTCTCTAGTTTTTTTTTCTTTGATTGTTGAGTAGGTATTGCTTTATGTTGTCTCTTGGTTTCTTTGTGTCTTCATCTTTCTCTAATGTAGTTTTATCTCATTAGTAAAAAAAAAAAGTGCTTCTGGAGTGCACTTAGGCAACATCAGTTTCTGTTAAGGCCCAAGGAGCATTTTAGTGTATTTAGGTTTTGTTTTCCAGTAAAGAAACCTGATGCTTGGTTTATGGGATTTCATAGGATATTGCCATTTCCAGTTAGATGATGTTGCATAAGATAATATAATCTCATAAATAGCAATCATTTCATAACCCTAGATAATTCAGATTTCTCTCTTATGTTTTCCTTTTAAGCTCTTATATCTCTCACCATCAACCCTCCTTAAAGATGCTAATTGTATTTTATATCAGATCATGTCGTTGGTTGTGTTTTATGTAAGACATGACATTTTTTGGTATTGCTTTATGACAATCTTTTGTATAATATGTTGCTACTTACATTAGAAATCGTTTACTTGTCTCCTAATAGTACCTGGAAGTTGGAAACATGTGTCATCAAACTTACATATGTTTATTCTTTCTTTAAAATTTATTATCAATTGTTTTCTACAGGATGCAATCAGTTCAGCATCATCATTTACTTGTCTCCTAATGGTACTTGGAGTCTGTCAAGTGAGCTTTCAAGGTTGATATATGATTGCAAATTTGACGAAGCATTCACTTTAGCCCTCCAAGGTGTGATGTTTCGATTATGTCATGGTTGTGCTCATTATTTCTGGCAAAAGATCTGTATGGATATTCTACAGTACTAGTTGAAAACTTTTAATTAAGATATTGTCCAAATTGATGCTAAAAATTGCATCATTTCCTAATCTCTATATCATCTTATCTCTATCATAAGCCTCCTGTGTACCATAACCAATGGCATATGAGTAGGATTGCTGGTGTCTCCTGCTTAAGGTTAGGGTGCCCTAGCATGGTATGAATCATTAAGAGGCTACTAAAAAATGGTTTGCAATTGAGGACAGAACTCATGTTATCTTCTATCTCCTGTCAATCGGTGCATCCTAAATTAATTGATCCTTGAAGATTTGCCTGTTTATTAGACTCATCTTATCAGCCATTGATCTTCATTTGAGTTTCTAATTATCTAGATACTCTTTCTTCAGGTGGATTTGCAAGGCATATGCTCTATTACACCTCTTCCTATGAGTCAAGGTGTCTTGCTAGCTCTTCTCCAGTAGCTTGCATGTGACATTAGCAAGGAGACACCATGGAAGTTGGGTTGGATGACAGATGTTGTAGTTATAAATCCAACAGATCCAACTATTGCACTACACGTGCGACCCATATTTAAGTGGATATATCAGATACTAATTCATTAGAGATCATTGCCAACGACAATCCCTCCTGAAACTAGTAGTATTTGCCTAATATTGCATGTTATCAATTCTGTACTAACTAGCTGTAAGTGAATTCTTCGTCCCCTGATTCATACCTCCAGTCTTTGTGAAGTTGATGGTGTTGATCGTATATGTTTTTACAGAGAAAGCGGAAGGGGAAAAGAAATCAGTGATTATCCTTTACATGAGATTTATACTAGCCCATTGTAAATTACAGGATGCATTATTATAAGCATCTAATTGTGATCATTACAAGTAAATTTCTCTTGTTATGACATCCATGGTGTGGAAGCATTGTTGATATGAAATACGTGTCTAATAGGATATTTTATTTTATTTTTATTTTTTTATAGCTTGTAAGGACTTCGCGAGGACATTGTCTTTGCAAAGTTCTTGTAATTTTTTTAAAAAATTTCTGCGAGAACGTAGTATGTACATTACAAGAAAATTGTGACTAATAACGAAGATCTTGTGACTTTTTGTCTTTGTTATGTTCTTGCAAAACTTCTCGTAAGAACTTTGTTTGGAAATTTACTTGCAAATATCTTTTAACAACTTAGCAATTTACAAAAACCTTTTGTCCTCATGAAAGGTATTAACGAGGACGTCACAACATAGTAAGAACTTCATGAGATCATTTGTCTTCACAATTTTCTATTTTTCTAGTTGTGAGAGATGGAAAGAAAGGAGTAATGCCTTTCTATGTCTTTAAAGATTGGCTGGATTAATCTACAAATGGATAGAAAAATATAAATTGTATACAAATATAGAGAGTACTACCTTATTGACTATTATATATACATCAAACTATAGAGTTCTTTAGAAATTTGGATCAGCAACACATTATGCATTGCAATTAGCTTAAGAAAAAGCTTCACCAAATTTATGATAAAACACTAACTATATTTTCTCTTATATGAATAAAAAAATTCATGGGATACGTTAACAAAATATATAACTCAAAAAATCATGGGATAAAACTAACTTCTTTTGAAACCTTTAAATTCAATTTTACAAAAACCTAAATCTTTCCAAATTTTACCCAAGACTAAGAACTTGCCAAACAACTTTTCATTGGCCATTTCTTTTTACAAGTAAGATACTATCTCCTATCATTTTATTCTAATTCCATGGAAGATTCTAGAAGGAAACCATTTAATCATGCTTATACTTCTAGACAAGCACTTCAACATTACACATTTAAAAGAAATTTGAAGGAATTAACACATATGAAACATTCTAAAATGTTAGAGCAATTTTGAAGAATTAAATTCCAAAGATTTTAAGAAAAAGATGTAAAAATAAAATATGAACTCATATTGTTAAGCAACAACTGATATTTCTTCTAATCTCCAATCATATAAGGAGACCTATTAAAAAATAATTATGAAGATATAAACCAAAAAATAGAGATCTTTTTTTTTTTTTAATGGCATTAACATTTATCAAACAAAAGTCAACATTGATGAATCTATCCAGAAAAGAAGGGACGCATATATGAGAAGATCTATAAAAACACATATACTTCAAAACTAAAAAATAGATCATGCCCACACATGACACCACTGATTGACCTCCAAATCTCCAATCCATGTAAGGCAAAAGGGACGAGACAATATAGAGCAAAAAAAAAAGATCACAAAATTGAATCATATGCATATGCAGGAGACCAAGAAAAGTAGGTGGCAATGAAGTGATGAATTAAATTTGAAGTTTTAATCATTGAGTAATGGACAATAAAGATAGATGCTCATGGGGTACTCCAATGAAGGACATTAGTTAGTTTATTCTCTACACAGGAAAAAGTCTTCTTCTTTGTTACAATGCTATATAACCTCATTTTATATGGTGCCAAAATTGAACAAGGAGTTTGTCCATCTCACATTAAGTTAATCTATACAATCTTTTAACATTCTCGTCCATTTGAAAAATCATATATTCATGGCATAAGGTTTTAAAGTTGTCAAAGATGTATTCTTGTGGATCTGAATTTAACAGTGAATCTTATTTGCTTTCTTAGTTATGATTGATCGGTGTTGTTATTAGTTAGGTTGGGCTGCTCTAAAATAAAGAAATAAGAACACCCTAAAAAAGACCTCACACAAGTATGTGAAAGGGCATCTTGCCTAGTAGATTGAGTTTAGATAGGGTGGTGTGGACCTCTACATTATGGAACTAATAAACTCTTCTTATTGAAAGAATTTCACATTTATGGTTCTATTTGAAATACAAGTTCTCATCATTTGACATAGCAACAAAATCCTATACTAATTAGACAAATAATGATGAAAACTTCCCATCTTAAGCCAAAACATGATGGTAGCAGACAAGAAAGAGTTGTGAAAATAACTGAGAAAAGACAATAGCCTCAGTTTGGTGTCTAAACACTTAAATTGTTTTATTTTTCTTATGTTTTGGCAAAGAACTTCGATATCAATCCTTGAGAACCATGAGCTATCAACATGACTCTTGAATATAGGAAGGAGTGTTTAAACATATCACATTTGATTGCCTATTAAATTTAACTAATTCTAAAATATGAATGACGCTTGAATACAAAGGGAGTTTTTAGACATATCACACATGTTTTTGGTTTGTCGTTTTGTGAGACACGGGCCTTATAGCTCTATATGAGCCCTACAAGTTCTATACACCGCAATATAAGTTAAGTCCTTTAGAATAAATAAACTATAGAAACTCATTTCTTTTTATCCATTTTGGTTGAAAGGGATGGAGGGGGTCAAGAGAAAAATATGCACTTGGAATGGCCACATTGATGAACTTGTACAAGTAGATTGACATACTTGTGCTATCCATAATATGACCCTACAACAATGATAATATATTTCAGGAGCTACTAAGCCAGAGAGTAATAGAACTTTCTTAAAGTGAAAGAAGGCACTCTTACTGCCACAGTTATTAAGGCAACATCTAAGAAGTAACATGTCTTGGCTGCCAAGACATTGGGCACCTAGATATTTAAGAAAAGACATCCTTCAGTATTGCACTTTTGCCTTGCTCCTCTGCTTGGCTGCCAAGGTCCTGGCTTATCCTTTGCCAAGGTGTAGAGTCTTACATAGACAAAACTACTTGCATTTTTTTTAATGTGTTATGCAATGCTTTAGTACTATTCTTCAATCCATTCGTTTTTGGAGTACAAACCACTTTAATTCATTATTCATCAGGAGCATTCCATGAGGGAAAAAATGTAAGAAAAGATAATTCCCACTTAACCTCACTTGTGTACCTTTTTTAGCACTTCTCAGTTTAGCTATGACATCTAAGGAATGACTTCATATTATGTCAGTGTAATCAATATAGAAATATTCTTTTGTACAAGTATATTACGCATTTCTTTAAAGAAATTAGATTTATACAATGATACCTTGTGTATGTTATCAAAATTCTGACAGTGACATCTATGTACACAAGCATTACTTTCAGAAAGAGAAAATATAAGGAGTTTTTTTTGGCAAATGGTAAGGATGAGCAAGTGCCCATCAACAAAAAGAATGTTATGGGTGATAATAAATTTGAAGTTTGAAGATTTTAACTATCATCAAATACACTTCGAAAGAAGAGCACCTAAGAATTATTGCATTTAGTCGCCAAAATAAAAACTAAAATGCAAATTGTACATTTTTGCTTACAAATGGGTGTAGACCAAGCATGTAGGCTCAGCACTATGGTTGGAGTTTAAAGCTTTACTTTCTCCATTATTTGATCCTCTTATATAGGTGGCAGACATTGGAAGTTTCCAAGGGAGTCAATGGGCATGGGCTCCAACTGAGAAGAACAAGAGGAAGCAGCAATACAACTAACTATTGGGATGGATTTAAGAGGTCTCTCCACAGCAAGATGACAAGGAAGATGAGATGTTTTATGAACCTTCGGCGAAAGGACGGTACACTGTAGCTAACTGCTATGAGCAGTTACAAGTTGCAACATCAACGGTGGAATACTTGGCACTGCTATAGACCTGTGTGGTTCAGCAAGTCCCTGTCAAAAGTAAAGCTATGCTTTTGGTTGGCAAAAGCAGGTCCCTGGAACTGGAAGGGTGTGTTGCAGAAAATGGATGGGTGAGATGAGCAAGGAAGAGCATTGGGTAGCCCTGTAGGGATGAAGAAGAGAAAGTGAGGCATTTAATGGCTATCTATTATTCTTTGATTAAGCTGGTGGGTTTGGGGAGCAGAGTCATTGCAAAGCTTTTCGGCAGGCAATTCTGTTCCCAAGACACAAAGCATAGAGTGAGCAAGGGCAAGCACTAACCATGTTAGATGGCGATGTGTGAGATTCGAATCTGGAAGAGAAGTGTGAATTCCACTCTTCTTAATTAATTGTACCATAGTAATTGATTAACCACAAGAATAAAGTAATCTTTGTGTGCAAGAGGAGCTCCAAGGAGGACATGTTTTTTATAGCAAGGGGTTTTTGTGATTCTTGAATTTTATTTAGAGTCAAGGGGTCAGGACATGTTTTTTTAATTCATTTTTCTTGACCGATTGTATCTCTGATTCAATCTTATATCTTTTTTTGGAAGTTTTTTTCATCAATAAGAATCATCCTATCCTTCTCTTTTCAAGAATCTTATATATACTCGATGGACAGGAAGGATTCATATTGACAATACCACTATAAGTACATGCACGTGGTGATTGTAATATCTGGACACAGTATGGGTCACCCGTGTATTGAGACCAGAGGATCCAACCTCAGGCGAATTCTGATGTCATTTTTTCTGGGCTCCTGGTTTACTGTAAAAACTGGACCCACAGGTCGATCGCGTAGGTAGGCTGTGTAGGTGAGCCAAGTAGGTAAGTAGTGCGTTTTTGCCAGGACAGAATTTCCAAAACACTAAATTGTAAATAAAATTGTGGTTTTAATCTCCAAAAATATTTTGAAAAACGATTTGAAAAGGATTTTTGTGGTTTTGTCCGAATCCATGTAGCGGTAGGGCGATGATTGATACGTGTATGAAATCTCAATGAGATTGGTTACTTGTTTGAAGGCCTGGTTGCTGAGGTTGGGGCTTGGGTGAAAGAAACTAGGTTACCCTATAAGATAGGTGTTGGCTGAGCCTAGGAATGAAAGATCTAGGTGTTCGGACACCAATGGGGCGTTGGAAGAACGCATCACCGTATTTGTGAGAAAAGAAATAAAGTGAGGCCTGTTTACTAGGGTGGTAGTATACCTACACAAGAACTTTCACTACGATAGTGTAATAGGATGGAGTTGGTGCTTCGCTGACTACTTGTGGCTAGATTACCTCTAGCCAAACTGGCACTACTAGTTTTCAAACTCGAGTTGTGTGTGTAATTTTGAGCTAGAATCAAATTAAGGTTTGGCTTGTGATTTTAGCCAGATTCTAGTTAAGATGAGACTTGTGTTTTAAGACTAGTTCCAGTCAAGATTTAATTATGATTTGTGCTGAATTTTGTTTTGAACTAGATTCTAGTCGCAGACTTGTTTCGTCGAGATGCATAAAAGTGATTTCAAAGTGCATAGAATTTTAGAAAAGAAAAAGAGATTGATAAAGACATATTTTGAAAAGAGAATTTCTGAATAAATTTTATAGTTTCTGTTCTAGTTTTGAGAATCGAGTTTGTGGCCTTCTCGTAGTTTTTCGTTGTTGTTTTTATGTGGGTCCGTACTAGGTGACTATGAGGTCATTCACGCGTTTTATTTAATGCTTTGTTTTTAGGTACAGTGTAGAAGTGGTCTAGTTTTAGTGTACGTGTGTGGAGCTACTAACTACACACAGGTCCTAGGTAGTTTGTTAGAGTTTCCTTTTGATCATTAGTTAGTTTTCCTTGATTAATTATGTATTTATTTGGGGGGTGGGCGGGCGGTGTTACAATAGTATTGGTTGTTGTTTTTGCTACTCAAGTTTAACTGATTACATCAAGTTTTTATCCCCAAAGGAATAGAAACCGCGCAAAACAGAAGTAAATATGAGATATTGAGAAATGATTTTTTTTCTTGGTTTTCTTTTAATCTCTCGAAGGAAAAGAAATCGAACGGAACAAATGTAAATAAGAAATTTTCTGAGATTCACTAGTAGAGTTCTCTAAACAATGGGCCATCTAACAAAGAATGTGAATGTTGGATCACATCTTTAGTTGGCTCAGCTACTCTCATCCCAATAGCTAAAGCTAGTTGCCTGTTGACTTGTATGGGCACCTATACAGACATCAACAACAAAAAGTAAAATATTATTGAGTGGAAAATCAAATTAACTCCAAGAAATGCTATAACACAATTAACAAGAGATAGAACAGAAATTAAGTTATTCATTATCAAAATCATGTCAAAAAATTAACAAGATACTTCTAGGATGTTAGTGTAGTGACAATTCCCACAACACCCAACTGCAATTTACTTAGCAAATCAGATGTTGGTCCACATTGTAGAAATGATAGAGAAGTGGTGTAACACTTGGACCTGATTATCTAATTAATGAAAAATTATAGAATTAATTGTAATATTTGAGCATAGTTTATTAATAGATAATCTGATATTCTGATGGTGTTGTGTGTTTATCTCTATGTGGCTAAATATTCGTCCCTAGTTGTGTGATTTTTGGTATTGTACCTGCGTGTGTGTGTGGGACTCAGATTGGACCTCAATCAACCTAAGCACAATGCCACTCCGCCTTCACATGTTGTCTTCTTTCTCTTTCCCTTCCTCCAATCAACCTAACCACAATGCCACTCCGCCTTCACATGCTGTCTTCTCTCTCTTTCCCTCATGGGTGCCTAGTGTTAGCCCTGGCTCGTCTCGTCTCTTCCTTGTCTGAGTGATGGAGGACAGACAGATCAACGGGATTCGCAGAGAAAGAGAAGATAAGAGGAGGGGAGGAGAAGAGGGTGGAAGCACTAGTAATGGGGGAGGTGCAAGAGAGAGAGGTACGGTGCCTATGTGTGCTCAAAGAGGTCCTGCAGTCAGTGGCGGTGTGTGTCAGGCTTTGCCGAAGGATCGGGAGGTTAGAGGGCGCTGTGAGGAGAGGGAGAGCTTGCTAGAGTTGCTTGGGCTTGTCGGAAAAGGTACGCAACCCTATCTCTCTGTCCCTCTCTGTTCTATGGTTAAAGGCATGAAAATAGTGTATAATGCATGACAAATCATAATAAAATGATAGAAATACTAGGAATGAGATGCATGATATGTATGTATAGACATCCTATGATTAGGATGAATGTTTGTGGATTTATACGAGTTTTCCCTATGCATGCTGTAGTGATTTATTTGAGTTTCTTGACTTTGTGATTTTATTTAGAACAACATGCTTAATGGATTTGTAAATGGATTGAGGGATTTTGAAGTAGATTCGAGGATCTACACCTCATATTTTATACTAAATTTATGAGATGTGTTTGATGAGTTCGCCCCTCACTCCCAATGGGGAGAAGAGTCGAGCAGCAAAGAATGGGTTGTTTCCTATGAATGCAGAAAACGACATACCGAATTGGATTTGGCATGCTGTTTTACTACTGATCATGGGAAATCTGACAGGAATTCAAACGATTGGACGATTTTGATTGTCCAAAACAGAGATTTTCGAACGATCGGACCATTTCAGTCACCCAAGCAGAGATTTTCTGACGATTGTTCCTAGTTTTGGTCGACCAATCTAAGTGTCTGAGCTTGATTGAGTCTGCAAATCTGGTTCGATTTGCCTAACTAAAACCCTGACCATATGATGAAATGTGTATATGATGGTTAAAAATAACGGTTTAAATGATTGATTGGCATGTGTTAATGATATTTTTCCCATGTAAGAAGGCATGGAGGAACATGGAATTTAATTAAATGAAATTAAATATGGTTTTGGACTTGAGACCCATATGAATTAAAAGAGGCTTTATGAAATGGTTTTTAAAATGAAAAATGAGTAGTTACACGACTTTTGGGCTAAGACCCAAGTGAATGAATGGTGTTGCATGGAAGTGATTTACTACGATGAAATGGAATGAGATGTGGTTTTGAAAAGAAAACCAAGTATTTTGAAAAGAAAATGATTATGTGTTATGGGGCCACGAGGTTTAGTGTTGGCAATGTGGTAGGCGTATGAAACTCCAATAAAAGCAATTATTAGATACGACTATGGTTATCAATTCATATTCGCGAGGTTTAGTGTTGGCAATTTGGTATGGGACTAGTTGTCAGATACGATTGTAGATGTCGAGACAAGAAATGGTGTAAGCTGGGCCTAGGTAAGTGAACCTAGGTGTCTAAGTTACCGATGGAACGTCTGGAAAAGACATATCCCGATGCCTATAAAAGAAATTGTGAGACCTGTGGCCAAGGCGGTGTCCTCACCGTAGTAGTACAGTAAGGTAGAGGAAATAGTGTCTTCACCTGTTACTTGTGTGTCCGGTTACCTTTGATTAAGGTAACACCAATGAAATTGAAAATGAAATGAATAAGTGTGGTTTTGAGCTAGAGTCAAACTCGTTGTTTTGGTTTATGGTTTTAGCTAGAATCTAGCATTCAATGAGAATTGTGATTTAAACCATTTACCAACTAATGTGTGGTTTTGTTTTGAATCTTATGAGGCCATGCGATTTAAGCTAGATCTGGTTAAGAATGTGGATTTTCTCAAGATATAGAAAAAGTTTAAAAATGCATGAACTTTGAGAAAAGTAAATGATTTTGAAAGAGCATGGTTTTAGGCCGGGATTCCAAATATTTACAAAGAAAAATGATGTTTTGAAATAAATTGGAAACCACATTTTGTAATAATCAGGATTTGTGTTTTCTTGTCGTTTTATCGTGGTTTTTGTATGAGACACATATTAAGTGTCTTAGATGTTACTCACGCGTATTGTTTACTTGTGTTTTTCGTTTTCAAGTGTAGGTTGAGGTGCAACCAGTTTCAGTGTCTGAATTCGGAGTCACTAGCCCCACATTAGTCTAGGTTTGCTAGTCTTTGATAGTTACAGTTATTTTATTTATGCTATAATTGTTGTAATTGCTTATAATACTATAATTTAAGTAGTATATTCGGAATGTTACAAGTGAGTATATTCGGATGTGATAATTTTTGTTCAAGCCATAAATTTTCCCTTTCCAAATTATAGTAATTACCCAACCACATGCAAGTGCAACATATCAAATGCATGGCCACGTTGTCATACAAAAAAGATATGCATGTGTGAGCCCTGGAAAAGGAACCAGAGACATTCCATGTCATGACAATTATTTTGAGTGCAAGCATGTCTGCATGTGTGACAACCATGCAGTGCAGGGCGGCCAGCAAGGTATGGAAGGGAGCATGAACCTCAGGATAGTTGTGTGAATGGCATCACCAAGGATTGTAATCCAGCCAAATCAAGACATGTATCTACGCTGTGCTTTGGGTGATTTGGCAAGAGAGAAACAAGTAATAAGACCCAAATGTGGATGTGGACTCTTGCAAGATCTCGCAGTTGGGAAATTCCGATTTGGGGGTAGATTAAAGATTAGTTTTTGTAGTTTCTGGATAGTTTTTTTTTTTTTTTTTGTAAATGGTAATCTATTATTCAATCATGGGAATTCAACCACAATCAAGTCTGATCCATGTCAAAATACAACTTAGCTCAAAAATACAGACCTGGCAGAATGTAGGTTCCACTCAAAAAAACAGTCAACCATTAAGCAATAACAAAGTATTCAAATGGATCAAAATATTAGAGTTAACAGTAAAGTTCGATTAACAAAACATTAATCATAAGAATGAACTTCATCCATAGCTATCTGGGAGGGTTGATTGGAATCCATTGGAGGAGTTAAAGGTGCGTGCTCCATTGCCATTTCTTGTTGTAAAGATGAAATTACACGGAGAGCCTCTTCTTTCTTAAAACCTGAACCCAGAGTATCAATCCAGCATTGACAAATGGATAAAATTTCATTAATAATCATATAAGGAGTTTTGCTCTTTCCCTTGAAAATTTTATTTTTCCGTTCCTTCCATATAGACCACAAAATAAGTTGTATCAATGTGTAACAACCTTTAAAAGAAATTTCAGATTTCAGGATAGGTAAGAAGGTGAATAGGTCAGCAATAGAGAATATTGCAGGATATAAATGACCCTGAATAAAAACATTCCATATAGTGCTGGCAAAGGAACAATGAATTAGTAAATGATTGGTTGTTTCCTCAAAACCCCTGCAAAAGATGCATGTTTCAGAACCATTCCAACCCCTTTTGCTAAGATTGTCTTTAGTCAAAACGTTATTGAATAAAACCAACCAAGAAAATAGTTTTACTTTAAGAGGGGCCCAGCTGTGACAGATATGATTATAAAATTGAAATCTAAGACCATCATCATTAATTACATTATAGCAGGAGTTGACAGTGTAATAGTTTTTGGAGGGAATCCACTCCAAGATGTCGTCCATAGGATATAACATCAAGTTGTATAGAATATCTGAAAGACTATCAGCCTGGTTTTGAATATTAACAATGTTGTCATATGACGTAGGACCAGTAAATAGTTTTTCAAAACCTACTCTAAATATTTTAATTGTTTTTTCAATTAAAGCCTTTTTAAATTTAACCAGCTTAAAAAGATCTAGGAAAATATATTTAAGTTTTTCCCTACCCTACCATCTATTTTCCCAAAAAATAGTACTACTTCCATTTTTGACTTGAAAAGTGGTGAAGTTGTTGACTATGTTAAAATGGCCTTTTAATTTCTGCCAAATTGGAGAAGATCGATTAATGGAGACATTTAGGAGTGCCCTTGGCTAAGATCTAGATAAATATCTAGCTTTTAAAATTTCTTTCTACTTTAGAGAATAGGAACTAGAGAGTAGTTGCCATAGCAGCTTAGATTTTAATACCACATTAAAATTTTTAATGTTAATGATGCCCTATCCTTTTTGAATTCTTGATCTGCATAATGTTGCCCACTTAACTAGATGGCAAGTGGAATAGGAAGAAGAGTAGGATTTCTAGAGAAATCTACACCTCAGTTTGTCAATTGCTTTCTCTACCGTTGCTGGTGGGTGAAGCACAGAGAGATAATAGGTGGAGATAGCTGAAAGTACAAAATTCACAAGAGTTAGTCTTCCACCTAAAGATAATTACTTTGCCTTCCAAAGAGATAGTTTTTTTGATATTTTTTCAATTACTGGGGACCAATCAGTAAAATTTGCCATCTTGAAGTGAAGAGGTAATCCTAGATATTTAATAGGAAGAGAAGAGGTGGAATATCCTAAAATGTGGGAAGATCTAATAGTGGATTCGTTAGAAACACCAATACCAGTAAGAGAAGATTTCTATGCATACAGATTTTTTCTGGATAGTTGCATACAGATTTTTATGTTGGATTTTTAGTTTTCCATTTTTTGTTCCTATTAATGTATTTTTTCTTGATTTTACTACAATATTGGGATACTTGGTTATTTGCATGTATGCAATCTTGTGATTGTTGGCTCTTTGATTGGTAGCCATGTGTGTGTGGTGTTCACATTATTTTTTGAAAATGTCAATGATATGGCAGTTATTGAGGAATGATGCATGAAATTATAATAAAAAAACATAATAAAGCAAAACAAAGGCAAAAGAAGTATACATTTGACATCTCACAGCAATGTTGATTGCATCATTAAGGTCAAAGGTCAAGACTGATTTTATCTGTTTCATCTTCAATCTATTTGTAAAGAAACCAAATCAATTTCACAAATAACTTCATTTAGCATCTTCGTTCTTTACTATGTACTTATAGCTTTAAAATAAATTTCTGGAGAGGAGTTGTAACTTGCCTTTGTGAGGTATAATTGAGCAAAATAAGCTTCGTGCTCTCTTTTGGTCACACGAACAAGATGCACCTGAAAAGTGTTTATTCGATGATAATAGTTATATAAACTATAACCTTAGAGTTCATTTTGCAATTAATAAAGTTAGGACTGTTTATTAGAGTCATTATCTGATAAGGTCTGGTCTCATTTTTGTATGTGAGGCTTATAATCCTAGTAATTGATCTTGAATCTCTTCTTCAAATCCTAACCGTCCAAAAAAAATATTTTGAAAGCAACAAAGATACTTTAATAAGTAAGTGTAATTTTCAAAACTTCGTGAGTTATTACTCATTGATTACGTTTCATGCAAAACGGAAAAAAATGAATCCAAATAAATAAATATCAAAACTGAAAACTTCTCCTCTATCTCTCTCTCCCAAGTTCCACATCCTCTCCTTCTCTCTCTATTATATCTCTTGAACTTCTCATCTCTTCTTTCCTTCTCCTTCTCCTCCCTTGCTCCCACCCATGGCTACCATGTCCGAGATCAAGGGTCTACGCTCGTCGCGTGGTAGTGGATGCTGGCCATTACATGTTGGCCTGCTAGCATTGATCGTGGCAAAAGAGCTCTTTAACAGCCAAAAGTCGGTGATGGCCATTGTGAGGAGATTTGCCTCTCTAGTGGCCTCGTCCGTTAAAAGATGAAGTACCTTCGCTTTCTTTGCAAGAGGATGAAGATCAAGCCCTCCCATGGCCCCATTCACTTCTACACCCCCCTCTAAGATCTTCTAGCACACCATTCATGGGTTAGGAATCCCCTAAAGTTTTACCTCTCTCTTGATTTTCTATTTGGTTTTCGATGGTGTAGGATTTTTTAAGTTTGGGTCTCATGATAATATCGCACAAGACCAAGAGAGGTGCGACAGCATTCACGAGGCTAAAGGTGCTCAAGGGGGATCTCAGCTGCTTATGACAGGACCAAGCATGTTATCATTTTTGATGCTCTTAAGTGGATTTTTTTCTTCTACTATTAGGGTTTGATTTTATAGGATTGACCATATTACACTCTTCTGTTTATTTAACTAATTTTTTTCTTATTTTGTTATTGTTGGATGATCATATGATTATGTCTATAGAGAACTTGGTTTGTTTTTTCTTTCAACTGAGAAGTCATTGTGATGGTGCCCTTGAGCTATACTCAGGGTGACTTTGTTTGTATTGAAAAGTTGCTTGTGTCATGGAGTTATGTAATTTTGTTGTAACTCATTCTATTTAAGATTATTATTTACATGTTACATAAACAGAAAAAAAGACTGATTACTGGTCGTTAATTACTAAATTAAATTTAAATTCCTTACAATAGAAACATTTAGAAATATTTAAAATAAGAACTTGTCACTTTTCTGAAATTGTTACTGAATTTTAACTTGATAATTCAACAATACAAACAGTTTCTTTGTTACGTTAACTAATCAAAAATAAAGTTTCTGTCAAAATTCTACATTCGCTTTTTTCGGAATATGAAACTTTATAATCTTTAAGACTAATAGTGTGTGATCTCTGACCAATGTGTTAATTAGAAATTGCATAACCATGTTTAACATCCGATAAATTTTTATTGTTTCATTGATACGATAACAATTAATAAATGTTAAATTCATTATAATAAAACAACTATTTTCATAACTTCGAAAACAAGTAGTACGATTACTATTAATAAATACTAAATTCGTTATAATGAAACGACCACTTATCAATGAATTACCTTCTACAATATTCATCATTACAATTACAAAGATGAAAATTTGCAAAGGAAAATGATCGCTATATTATTTCAATACTAAAATTATAACGTAGGGAAACTGTAAAAGTGAAACGAAAACATTTATATAAGTAACGTTAAAATAAAAACTAAAATATAAACTCGTTAACGAAACACTAAAAAAAATATTTATGATGTGGTCAAATACAAAATCCATCATATTAAAAATAAATGTAACATAATACAAAATACTTCATGTACAAAAATAAATAATTGTTAAGGAAATATAAAAACTAATTAGGACTCTAATAATAAACAAATTGTTAACATAACATTAGAACAACATCAATGAAATATAAACATTAAAACAAATTGTGGGGTTTTTAGAATGACAATAAAATTTTGCACAAAATTATTAAGATTGACAGAAATATATTTTACAAAAACTTTTACTAACTCAAAAATATGTTAATATAACATTAAAACTAAATAAAACTTGCGTCACGATGTATGTAACAATAAACATGCATATACGATAATACGTTATGCATAAATTTTTTCTACAATAAAAAAGTATTATATCTTCTAACATTTTATTAAACACCAGATGAAGACAAAAAATTGTCATTGTAACAACACAAAAATATTTTAAAAAACCAATCCAATGAAAGGGTGTATTTACAAAAAAAAAGTTGTTATTGTAAACTATACAATTAATACATTAGTGTAATGTATTGTTTAAAATTTTTTCAACGATATCTCCAGATGACTAATTAATTATAGTAATTTATGCTCTAAAGTGCATACACGATATTTTTGTAAGTATGTTGGTGAGACTACTTGTATGACAACACATGTTTCAAAATGGTATAAATGTCCACATCTAATGTTAATATGTCCACATTAACTAACTTAGCAGATATTATGTTGTTATTAAATGTAAACAATAAATGTTCACATTGTAACATTCACAATAATTACACATGTGAAAAAGAAGCAGTCTTCGTCAAAACCAAGGTCACTAATTTGGGCCACAAAAAAAAGTATTAGCCATGTGAAAGAGAAGTAGTCTTTCTTCATCAAAAAGAAGGCTACTAACTTGGGCCACAAAAAAAGTATTGCTGATTTAACAATACAAGCAATTAAACATATTCAAAAATCTCAAATACTAAAACAAAAACAGTAAAGCATAGTAACACTGAAACTAAAATAGGGAAAAGTAGAAAACAAAAAACTAAAATAAAAAAAATGTAACACTAAAAAAAGAAGAAGTGTGAAGTTGAAACAAAAACAAAAATGTCACGAATAAAAAAAAACTAAGATTTCTATTGGAACATGAAAAATGATCAGTAAAAAAGTAATTATTATAAGGTCAAAAGTTTCAACTTTATTAACAATGCATATAACTATATTTCAATATAATATAGTTAGTATGTTGTCATGTGAGCCATAGATATCTATCATTATCCTTATTATCATTGATATTTTTGTAAGTATGTTGGTGAGACTACTTGTATGACAACCTATGTTTTAAAATAGTATAAATGTCCACATCTAATGTTAATATACCTACATTAACTAACTTAGTAGTTATTATGTTATTAAATGTAAACAATAAATGACCACATTGTAACAGTAACACATAAAGTTTTAATATGTGTGGAATGTCAAAAGACACGCATAAATCTTCCAACCGTAACACTTGTTGGGAACATAAGTGCAATAGATATCAAGTCATTTAACATGTAACATGTGTTTTATCCAACATGTAACAGTAATACTTTATGATTACGAGTGCAAGCATCCAACGTCTATTTTATTGGGAAAATAAATATGAACAGCTACAACACTTAAGACAATGTGCAAATCTACATCAAATCTAAGAAAAAATAAATCCACAGTAATAAACAATTCTTTATACATCAATACAACCAACAACGCGTGTAAAAAAAATATTAAAAATAGAAACAAGTCTAAGCCATTCAAAAGAAAATGGACAGTAGTAGATGATGGACCTCACATTCTAAAAGTGAAGTCGGGTCGTATCTGATAATTTGCCTGCTTATTAAACCAATTAGATGGGAAAGTGCATGATTGTGCTACAGTTCATTAAAAATAATAGAAATAAAAATGAATTTCATTAAAATTTGATGTCTTGATCTAAAACAGCAAATTTGGAGATTTTTCATGCTTGTCAAAGGCGGAAGTTTTATTTTCCATATAAATTCCTAATAAAAAACCTTACCAAATAACCCATCTTTTCTATCATCTCTTTTAGTACTTGATATACTATAGGTGCACCTGTGGAATGAAATAACTTCATTGCTAGGAGAAGCTACCAATCATTGAAGCTTTAAATTATTCAAGTTTTCACTATGACAAAAGTCCATACTTATAGGTTAAAAATTAAAAATGGTAAACACATACAATTTAAACATTGCAAATAGCGGCCATCAGCAGTACACTCGGCATCTCCACAGCCATGATAAGAGGTTGTCAATCATTTCGACGAAAGCACTAATCTAGGACAATAGTGGACAAATCTAAATTTTTTAAGCTGGGATACTTACAAACAATGATAGGAGGAAGATCATTTCCATCCTCTATTTTTAGAACAATAGCAAGATGAGGACCATAATCAGGTAAATGTCCACCCCGAGGGTTATTGTGGACACATCACAAATGCTGGCCATCTTGCATTTTTATGACAAGACCATCAGAGCCACTTCTCACCTCAACTGCAAAATTTATTTCACAAATGGGTAATATTTTACATAGAACAAAGTACATAAAATACAATAAACTAAGTATAATACTCATATTTTCTAGTGTCAATGAGAGGAAAATAAATTGTTAGAGCAACCACAAGAAGTCGAGACATTATAAAAAAAAGATGATTTTACAAGGACATCTGGCGAAGACTTAGTAAGGAAAAGTCCTCGTAAATTTTTAACGAAGACATGACCTCACAATATTATGGCGAGAACTTAACGAGAATATTTTCTCGTTATGTCCTTATGGAATAGTTAGCGAGGACTCAGTGAGAATATGTCTTTACTATCTTTCCTCGTTATTTCAGATCTAAAATATCCAGTCGTCGCTCCTTTTCTCCCTTTTTTCTTACTCCCACTCGCATCTCCTCCTCCACCTCTGCAGCACATCCTCCACCTCCACCTTCTCCACTACAACACCACCTCTTCTTGCCGACATGCACCTCCTCGTCCTCCTCCGCAATGCGACCTCCTTAATGTCTTCTGTTCGCCTCCTCCTCTGCAACTCTACCGTCGCCTTCGTACTGCCTCCTCCACCCCTGCATCTCCCCCTCAGCCTTCGCAATGTCTCCTCAGCCTTTGCATCTTCTCCTCTGAGGGAAAAGGGACGTCGATACTGAGTATTCCGGCGATGCTCGAGTGGGGCTCCGGTGATGGTCAAGCAGGAGAAACTCTGTGAGTATTATAGATGATCTTTTCAACTGTGTATTCTCCTCTATTTATAGGAGACTCTTGACCATCCCTCCGCCCTCCTCCAACGGCTCTCCTTTCAGCCGTTCCGATTTCGACCATAAAGGCCTGGTAACCGCCGTATTCAACACGGCTATGAATGGGTGAAACGGTCGTCTGTTTCACCCTTCATTTAAAATGGTCTTCAATGACCATTACTAACATGTCCCACTTGGTCATGAAGACCATGCACAAATTCCATGCACAGAGATATTTTATTTCCACTTCTACTATTCGTGAAGTGTACAATTTAAATTTTAATTTTCCACTCCCACTATTCATGAGAATGTTCTTCTTTTCCATCATCCATGGAAATGTTCCTTAATCCCATTAAGTTCACGAACTTAATGAATCTTC